>JANPWX010000064.1:6455714-6481057 GCA_024734555.1 Trochalopteron elliotii
CGGCGCGCTGCCTGTGACAGCCCCGGATGGCGGGCGCGGAGCGCGCAGGGGACTTGTTTTGGCTGCGCGAGGAGTATTGAGGTGGGGGAGAAGAGCTCTGCTACCAGGCGTTTCTTCCATTATGCAGGCTGAAATGGCCCCGGCTTCACCTTCACGTTGTCAGAAATGAGATCTGTACCACGGCCTGAGTGCCCTGATGCCCGTACGTGGCTGTGACAAGCCTTGAGTTTAAATTTTATAGCGGCTATAAACGTGTTAGCTTCCTAAGAAGGAGTCCCTGAAGGTGCGAGCAGGCCCTTATGATACGTTTTCGACAATGAACGTTTGGAAAATATGTTTTTCTTGTCAGTTGTAAAATATTTTTTCATATGTCATACAAATTGTCAAGAGAACCGTCCACGGTTGGAAAAAAATAGGTTAAATGAGCACCTCTTTTTGGCGTGTATTTGGTAATTGAGCTTCTATATTTGTGGTTCTGTGAGACTAGGAAATGGGACTTTTTT
Organism: Trochalopteron elliotii; assembly: GCA_024734555.1. NCBI lineage: Eukaryota > Metazoa > Chordata > Aves > Passeriformes > Leiothrichidae > Trochalopteron > Trochalopteron elliotii. Next base: position 6,456,218 of record JANPWX010000064.1, read on the forward strand.
TTTTTTAGGAGGGGAAAAAATAAAGAACTGGCACTTTTTACACGACTCACCCTCTTCATCTCTTCCTGTGTGAAACTGTCACCCAAAGACAAAGGCTGAAGCATTAACTTACAAGAAAATTAACTATGAATGCACAGAAGTAGAACTAGCCCACCTCATTTCAGCTGTCATCACTCACTGTTCCAGTTCTATAAAAGACTATATTTAACAGTGTTGATACTGCAGCATGTGTCAGAAGCATACATTCTGATGCATTATTCAAATACTGCTGAGTATATGTTCAGTTTTGGCATACGAACAGACTGCTCTTGAAACTGGAAAAGTGTAAGCAACTAGAAAAGGGAAATGAATTCACATGGTAGTATTGAAAATGACCAGCGGTAGTAAAAGTGTGCTCAGGCTTGATGTCTTTCAAGACTGTTTTTTTGCGGTTCTGTTGGGTAGTTCCCAGTTACTAAAACAATGTTTCAAGCAGTTAATACTGTTCAAAGTGATAGTGCTTTTATGACTAGTTGACAGAATGACCAACACAGTAAGTTTACTGTGCTGTTTACTTTTTTTAGTATGTTCGATATTTCAATATGAAAGAATCAGTTATGTTGGAAAGCTTCTAAATGTTCTGTGAAAATATATCTAGCTGTGATTGACACTGATATAAGTCAAGTCTTTTAAAACTGAATAAGCTACAGCAAAGTCCCATTTTAAGTTTTACTCGTGAACTTTTAAATTGAGCTACATAAATGTGTATGCCTGTGCATTCATGGGATTTATACTTAGACTGTGCAGCTATCTTGACACATTAAAGGGTACGTTTAGTTCATATGCTTTTTTAGAGATATTTTGTCAATGGTTTCTTGATTTTTTTGGGACATCAGTAAGGAAACAACAGTTAAAGTGCTGTAAGCCATGATTTAGAATTGCATTGATTCAGTAGTAAATACTGCTGAAAAAAATTCAGCAGTGCCATACCAGCTTGTACTGTTTGAGCTTTAAAACTCTCAAATGCAGTCCTTTTAAAAATGTTGACATATACATAAAAAGTCTTTTCCATGCTCTTCAGAATTTAGAGTGGAGAGAACAATAAGCTACATATGGAAAGTATAAAGCTTTGGGGGTTTTCTCTAAGGAAAAAGCAACTAAAGAATAGGGCAAAGAGAGGCAAATCTTAGAAGCATCTGTGAAGTGGCTGATGAATTTTTTCATTAGTTCTTCATGTACACTGCAGAGAAAAATAAATAAAATTGACTTGAAATGCAACATTTTTAGAGTTAGGTATTGGAAGAAGAATTGCTAGAATTAGAAATCCGTTGTATAGGTGGTTTAGTAAGCTGTAGAGTTTGTTCTATTAGATGTTCTTAAGGGTAGCTTGGGAAGAGTATACATTCAGCTGTATTGCTCCAATGGACAAACAGGGTTGGTGTCTTTTAACTGCTTCAGCTGCAGGGACAAGATTTTGGGCTGGTTTGTCCCGGTGGTTTTTTCTGCAATTCTTTATGGCCAGTTAATAAGTTATTTAACTCTGAGAGGTTGAGGATTCTTCTGTCTCTCCATTTATCTTATTTTTCCAAACATACATTACATAAACATCAGATTTTTCCAAGAAACAACTTCCTTTGTTTATCAGTTCTGTTGAATAATGTCTACTTCTGTTAGTAAAGTCAGTATAAAAACTACACTTTTGTTCCACAGAACTTGAATTAATATAAGTTTTACTTCTTGCAGTATTGTCCAAAGGATCTTCATGTTTTCTGGTTGAAAGACCTAGACTTCTGTTCAGGAAAAGAAAAATATGCTGCATTTTGTTTTATGTCTCACAGTTTTAGCATCCAGTATGATTACATCTCAGTATTTTGAAATTCTACTGGTGCTTGACAAGTGAGGAGAATTTATTGTGAGGAGATTTTACCTTCTCATTTAGAATGACAAAAATTATTGGTTGTTACAGCTGCAGGCAAATCTGAACTCACTCAGTGTCTTCTACTCTCAGAAATTGAAGAGCTGTTGATGTTCATCAGATTTTTAGGCGCAGTATAATTTGTGTGACCAACTGGTCTTGATGATGTCATTTAATGCCTTTGTAGCTGCAGTGATATTCTTGAGAACCTTGCCAAGGTTTCTGTTTTTACAGTGTCATGGAAGTACAGTTTTCGATACTGGAAGTTATTGATCTTGGAACAGTTTTGTTATGGAGGGGAAGGCTGTCACTTTTTCTATGTGGCTTCTTGGGTGATTTCTCTGTAATTCCTTCTTCATATAAAATGTGATTTCTTGATTTTACCTTTTAAATCGCCTTCTACCCTGACTTACCTGTAGTTTCTGTTCTTTTGTGGCTTAGTCAGAGATATTGTTTCAGTAGCTCAGATGTGACATTACAAATGCTTTCAGACTCTTGGCGACCTGTTCACATATTGGTCCTCTATGGCCTAGGATATGTAACCACATTTCTCACCCTTAGGTATCACCTGACAAGAAACGTTTTACTTAAAGTGTGTGATAGTGACTTAAAAATAGCTAACAGCTCAGCAATCAGTTTTACCACTTCTTCTCTCTCTTCCCGCCAGAGTTTCCCCACTGTGCTTCTTTCATCTATTGCCATAACAATTTGTGAGCTGATGAGAATATAGGTTACTCGGATAAGAATTATTACAGTGGACAAAAACTATCACACGGAGTTTATTTAGTGGCTGAGGGAACAAATACAATCATTAGATGTTTGAATAGGGAATACCAAGTAGCAGTACAAATGTGTACTGTATACAGAATATACTGGTGAAACCATTCTACTGTCCCGGACTGGTGTCGACATGTGACAGAAGGTGTTAATTTAGAATGAGTTCAGACATCTCAAAATCTAATAGGGAAAGCAGAAGCCTTGTCTTTTAGAGAAGAGCTTGGAGAACCTTTGTCTGTTTTGCTAGAATTTTGAGTCACGTGCTGAAATAGTTATGTAAGAGGAAGATGTCTTCTAGGATAAGGATTTTTAGGTGAGCAGATAAAGATTTAAGACATTATGTAAACTGAAGCTAGTCAGGTTTAGGCCAGAAGGAAAATGTTGATTTTCAGCCCTGTTAGCCAATGAATTTTGGTGCCAGTCATCACTTCACAAGAATGATGAGATAGATTCTTAATCTCTTCTTGGTTTTTAAGACATGCAAATTAGTAAAACCACAGAAATATAGTGTTTTTGGTTTTCGGATGTGTCTGATACACATCACTTCTGAAGTTCTGCTAAGTCTTGGTAGAGTATTGTTGTTATCCATATAGTACATTTCCTGGATGGTGAAGAAAATACTCTTTTCTTAACCTGTGGGAATTTCATTGCTTTTTCAGTTGTAATACTTGGTCACTGAGGAGAGTAAGCAAAAATGAAGAGGGGTAAAAATCCTTCCCAGTGAGTCATCAGTAGATGTGATAAGTTCAACCTTAAAGGAGTGCATTTCCCCACTGAACACATACAAGCGTTTTAATCCTGGCTGTGGTGAAAACTCATGAATCTTGATGAACAGTCATCTGTAGCCCTGTTTAAAAACCCTGCAGTGCCCATCATTGATGACAACCTTGATGCTGAAGTGCTTAGCTTTAATAGTGTTTTACCCTGTGGTCTTCAAAGAACATGCTGAGTTGGACAGGACCTACAAAAATCATCAAGTCCAACTCAGCCCTGCACAAGACATCCCCAAGAGTCAGGCCATGTACCTTTTTCTCAGTACTGTCTTCTCAGTGTTTTCCACATTTCATCATCCATCATTGCATTGTACATGAACAGAGCTTAGTTTGAATGTTAATTAAAGATTTTACTTGATTTCAGTGAGGGCATGATGAGATGCTATGGACCTGAACTTCAATAATACTTGGAATGATATTCTAAATTATTTTGGCAACTTATGCAAGGAACACTATGTCAGTGTTCCAAGGATAGATTAAGAGTTGGATGGATTTTTTTTTTTTTTAATGAACTTTAAGTTGCCGATTTTGACTTTTAAACCTTGTGGTTGAAGTTTGGTGTTAGGTTTCTCTTACTGTATAAGGAATGGTGCTGCATGTGACCAGTGGTTTACAAAGATTTAAGTTCTTCTGGACAACACTTACAGTGGAAATAAGTAGATGCATTTTTCTTCTGTTAACTGATTAGGTGGGGTGAGAGCATGTTAAAATCATGTTTGTGCCAGGCTTTTGCCTGAAAATTGATTTGTTAGATTCTTTTTTAATGAAAAGTTTTTACTTAAATGGAAAATTTCTAAGGGTGTACAAAACAATTACATGGTTGTTAATATAATGTTCGCACTGAAATTTTAATGTAAAATTGTGCTCCACTACTTTTGGCTGAATTGTACTTTTTGGTTGGTCTCTTGGTAGAATGGATGCAGAATGTGCTGCTTAGGCTACAGCAGCACATTATGGGAGTGGAGCTGTAGTGAGAATTTGATTAGTTGCTTTGAGATCTTGATGCATTTTGTTGAACTAAACACTTATTTCTGAAGAGGAATGTGGAATACTTAGACTTCTTAAAAATGGGCGGTAAACTGTATTTTTTTTGTCTTTGACTTCTGCATCTTTTCCTTGTGGATTTACCTGTGTTTTGAATAAAAAGATGGTATGGTTTGTGTGGTAGAGTAGAATATTTATCACCATTTTGAACTTGAAGAACTTGTTAATTCTAAAAGAAAATTGAATTTGAAGGCATCTATTAATTTTGAGTGTATTTGGTCAAGCAATTTTCCTCACCTTAATCAAAGCAGAAATACAGATACAAACCCATTCTTACATTCTTATTTTTGTAGTTGCAGCTGTGCAGGAACAAAAATCAGATTCTGTGCCTTTAAGCAGGAGTCCTAATTTGCTTTCTGCAAAACAGTTGTTCCACTTTGTCCTCTGTATTGCTTAATCTGTACTCATGCACAGTGAGGAGAGTAAAAAAAAAACCTCACCTATCTCTCTGGACAATTTGCGCAGTTTTACTGTTAAAAGTGCAAGAGCTTCTGTTCAGAAGATACGATGTCCCAGCAGTACACAGTGCAGAATGAGTGTCTCTCTGTGAAGTGTCTTTATTGCATATTCAAGTTTTCTGGTTTGATTTGGAATTCAAAGAGCTGATGTATCAGTCAATATAAATAAATCTAGGTTACATGTTGTTTAGTTCTGTCTGCATATAATGGTCACAAGAATTCAGAATGCTTTTGACAGCAGTGGGAAATACCAAGATCTTAGTTATACTGTTCAGATATTTTTTTGTCCACTTGGATGTTGACGTAAAGAATGAATGCTGTTGTACTTGTGTAATTTTTCTATTATGTTAATTAGGTTTATTAAGTCCAAAGATACAATAAATCACAGATGAACTTGAATTACATTGAAAAGTTACAAACCTTGGGAGAATTTTAGAAATCAGTAAACTTTCCTGCTAGTACTTTCTTTTATTCAGTGAACAATATCCATGTAGTCATACAGCTGCGAAAATTTAAAACTTCCATAAACTTAAAATTGATTTTTATTATCTGTTGAGTTTTTATTTAAGAAATGAATTTGTATTTACAAGTGTTGTAACAGCTTCAACTTTTTGTACTTGCATGTTCATCTGCAAAAGGCTGTAAGTAATCATATTTTGGGCTGCCTTGAGTCTCTACAGTTGATCATTTGGTCATACATGAGGATATGGTCTTTCCTGGTTAATTTAATTGGGTGACCAGTTTTGTTGGGTTTGCATGGCAAAGTGTTGGTAGCGGGGTTGCTACAGGGGTGGCTTTTAGGAGAAGCTGCCAGAAGCTTCTCCTGTGTCTTATGGAGCCAATGCCAGCCGGCTCCAGATGGACTGACCACTGGCCAAGGCCAAGTATCCCAAATTGAAAGGGACCCATAAGGGACAGTGAATCCAACTTCCTGCTCATTGCAGGACTGCCTAAAGCTAAACCATATGGCTAGGAGTGTCTTCCAGTTGATCCTTGAACTGACTGACTTGGTGCTGTGACCACCTCCCTAGGGAGCCTGTTCAGTGACCAGCCACGCTCTCAGGCTTTTCATGATGTTGACAGTAAACTTCCCCTGTTGCAGCTTCATTCCATTTCCTCATGTCTTATTCCATTATCTGGCATTCCAGGGGACTCTAGAGTATAAATTGTCCCTTGTATATGATAATCCACTTCAGACAGGCAAGAAACCTTTTACAGAAGAGAGCAGATTTTTAGAGAGAGCAGAACATTACAAAGCAATCTGAAGCTCTACTCAGAAGTAAATACTGGGTAATGAAGTAGGCCAGACTTGAACTGAGAACATATTCACATATTCTATAGTTTTTGATTCTACTTGGACAGAGAAAATTTTTAGTATACATAATATATATAACCAAGAAAGCTCATAAAGCTAATTAAACTGTACAAATATTTCCAGTATTGTTAATACTGAAAAATCTATATTTGAGTGTAATTTTCAGCAAATGGTACATGCATGTTTTTGCTTACTTTTAAGTAGAGATTTGGGACTATTCCAGTGTTCTATGTTATTGACCAATTGGCTCTAACTGACTTGGTTGTACTATTTTCTACAATCAATTTGAGGTTACTGATTTATTTGAAATATCTATAAATGTCAGGTATCTGCTGTTTTAGAGTTAACCAGTTCATTTAGCTGTGCAGTTGTCTTAGTTTTTAAGGTTTACCCCTCAAAGCAGAATATCTAGAAATTTGAGACTGTTCTTGACTTTATTCAGATCTTGCAGATTTGTTTAACCTCAGCAGATGAGTTGTTGTCCTCCTCATAGCTAAACTGATGACATGCCAGAGAGCAAAACTTGTGTTTCCTGGTAGAGTGAAATTTTGATTCCATAAGACAACAAACATTTCTTAATCATAATTCTAAAAACTGGATAGGCCATACATTTTAACTTTGATGGGGAGTTCTGGGATAGCCTTCTTGGTCAGGTCCACAGTTCAAAAAACTGCTGTAGCATTAGACTCATTTGGAGCTCCCTCCTGAATTAGGTAATAGTAACAAAAATAAAGGCAAAACATTGTACCACGTTTAATAGACATATATTTTGGTCTCTGTTTTACTAATGCATGGTATGCTATTTTTATGTCTGGGACCACATACATTACAGGGAAGTGTATCTGGTCCAAGTACATACCCCAAATTTTTAATATTTTTTCCTGAAAAAGGGACCAAATATAACTTAAGAAATGACGGTTTAGCAGATGTAGTTCTGTTTACTTGAGCTTCCTCTTAAATTACTGGACGTCCCTTGTAGGTAATACTTATTTTTCAGGTGATTGATTGTATGGTGGATATTATAACACTGATGAAAAGATAAATTAAGTTGCCTTCCAGTGGCTTGCCTTCTCTTGTGCAGATAAGTAGTATTGTTGATCTCGGTGAGAATGCTGTTCTGAATGGTTTTTTAAAGTCAAAAGCTTTAAGTTACAAATCTCTTGATTGTTACTTTTTGCATTAATGCAAAGAAGTCTGGATTTTAGCTACAGAAGTGCTTTAGCAGGTTGATTGATTCGCCTTAAACTGAGCATGGTGTAACTGTGCTCCTGTTTTTTTTTTTCTCTTTCCCCACCATAATCTTTAATGTGGCATATCCTTCTTGCATAAAATGAGGGTCGTGTGTGGCATCTGAATGCAAATTTCTGATTTCCCTAATCTTACTGGAAAAGTAGTATTTCAGGTCTTGATTAAGAGCAAGTTCTTGTAGTGGGGTGTTCTGGTTTTGGCCAGGGCAGAGTTACTTTTCCGTGGTGAGGGAATGGAGCCTGGAGCCCAGCCCTGGGCTTGTCCAGGTTATTGTGCTTTACTGCCCCCAGGGGTGGGAGTCAAGGGCTCCTGCTTGGGAGAAGAGTGATGTGGCTTCAGGATGAGAAAAGGCATGGCTGGAGGAAGAAACCCATCCACCATTGTTCATTTTCCCCCAGGATGAACATTTTGCATGTAAATCACCCTCTTTTTTACACTTCTGTTATTAATATTACTGCTATTACTGTTTGTTTTTCATATTTCTGTTTCCAGTAAATTGTTATCTCAGCCTGTAATCTCTGCTTTTTGTGGGATGGGGGAAGGGGAGCAGTTTATGGTTGGGGGTTTTTTTGATTCAGAGTACTAAATTGGGAAATACCATTCTTAAACCAGGATAAGAGAGAAGATTATGGCTACTGTGACTGTGTTCAACAACAACTAATAGCTTTTCTAACCTGTACCAGATTTCTATTGAAGGAAAAGTAGCAGAATGTTCATGAAAATGCCTAATATGTTTAAAACATAGATATACATGTACATGCACATACATGCCTCTAGCCAGTAATTTGCTGTAAGAATTCACATCTATAGTGTCTGCTAGCATTTTTCAAAATCTCTATGTGCAAATTTTTTTTCTTGGCTAAATAAATTCAATAAACCTTTATTTTCCATGTAATGCATGTTACCTCTACTGTGTGGTAAAGGAACGTGACTGCTATTTAGTTCTTATCACACTTACATACTTGCATTATTTCTAAGTGGCCTTTCAGCTTTCTTTATACAAGAAATATTAAGCTCTTATTTGAGGCTGAAGAGATTTCTAAATTCAGTTCCTAAATGTGAAAGGAAGTGATAAATGATTTTTTGCACTTCACGTTAGGAAACAGCAATGTTACTACATTTTCGTTACGGAGGGCCCTAAAGAGATACTGCACAGCAAATTTTTGTTGATGGTAAAATTAATTGGATATGGAAGAAGAAAGCTGATGAAACTTTGAAATAGATCATGTTGAATATTTAAAATCTAGAACAGTGGACCCCAAGCTTTCTCACACTGTTCAATTTTATTATCAAAAATTTGTATTAATCACTCTGTTACTGGGGTGTGATAAGGCATTTAACACAAAGCATTTGAAAAGTAAAATGATTCTCCAGGAGCAATAATTTCTTAAGCATAAATTAAAATAAAGGCAGTTTGCCTGTGTGATAGTTTCTCTTCTGTGTAAAATTATATCTTTCCTCCTTAAGATTCATACTTCATTCAAATTTAGGTCAAGAAAGTAGAGGCCAATGGGACAAGTCTAGCAGGTTTGGTGGTGACTGCATTCATAACCACACACAGTTACAGCTCTTGTAGAATAGAGCTGGATGGCTCAGCAGAAGAGAAAGGGGAGAATGCTGTTGGCCTTAAGTATATGTTCATGAGAATGAAAACTTAGTGTATAAAGCAAAAGGCAAGGGCATATCAGATTAATCAAATTCAGTTTCATCCTAACATTGTAGCAAAAGATTTGAGATAGGCAGAAGAAGATGAATACTTTTAGGAAGGAGAAATAATGGATATGGTATCTTAAAAATATAAATAAAAATCTGAGCATCACTGAACAAATTTGGTATCTCGCTCTTAATGAAATTTTGAAGAAAAAAGGTACAAAATGCAGGTATCACTGGACTTTGTAAAAGCCAGACTGTGACAACAGTTTAATCTGAATAAAAATATGGTGAAGCTGAGATTAGAGATATAATCGCTTTATAGGGAAGTGTGATGTTGATAATTATTTGTAGGAGGAACATCTAGTCCTCTGTCAAAAGCAGACCATTTACTGTTTGTGTTGATGTTGACTCAGAGGAAGAAAACATGCTCTCTGGTTCTTGACAAGGCATCAGATTCCTGAAGTTTTTTAAGTTGCACATAAATGTTATAAATAAAACTACATCCGTAGACAGTTTCCTACTGAAAGTTCTCTTACTTTTTTAAAGGGATGTCTAATTAGAGATTTAACTTGAATCTCCTGAATTAAAAAAATCAAGAACAGGAGTTAAAGGTGCAAAAAAGGAAAATGTCCTTCATGCAAAAAAGGAAAATGTTTTTTTCAGCTTGCCATCTTTCAGCCTCTGATATGTTGTATTGGCAGTCTTGAAAACTGTACCTGGCCCTGTTAGTGAGATCTTTAATTGACCACAAGTAAAGTTCTCACTGATAGAAGATGTTGATAATGGTTGACAGAACAGAGAAAAGAAAAGCCTTGTCATTTCACAAGGCTGGTGAATGCTGGTGCATTATTATGAATGAGGTAGGAAGTAGTAGCATGCCAATAATTAATATGTATGTCTTCTTCCTTTTCAGGTATCTAGTGGATAGTCGCTGGTTCAAACAGTGGAAAAAATATGTTGGTTTTGACAGCTGGGACAAATACCAGATGGGAGATCAGAATGTGTATCCTGGTCCTATTGATAACTCTGGACTTCTCAAAGGTAACTGCCTCTCACTGTGAAATAAGCTGATAGTACATTAAGTGTGAAATTGTCACAGGTAGTTCATTTTTTGAAGTTGGTAGTGTCGATGAACCTCAGAATATATAAAGGTAGAAATTTTGGTTTCTTCTCAGACCATGATGAGGGAACTGGAATGGATTTCCCTAATAAATCACAATTTTGTAAATACAATTATTGGAACTTCTTTGTAATGGTAACAAAATATGGAATCATGTACAAATTCGTGGTTTATAATGAGACTTTGGGTCTTCTGAAGAACTGAAAATTAGTCAAGTTGACAAGAAGGTAGCTTGAGTTCACTGTGACTTCCCTTTTTTTTGTAGCTTAACCAAATTGGTTGGTTTAAAATGAGATTTTTAAGTTGAACTCTAAAACTTACTTCTGTAAAAGAGCCCCAAGCCCTTACTGTAGTTCTGTAACAACTGAAGAAGTGGTATTACTCACTTCAGTGACTGTGTGACATGATAGAGGATAATTTCCTATTTTTTTTATGGTCTTGTTATGTTATGTTAAACTCTGTCACTGCTTTAATTACTCAGATTCAACTGACTTCTACTGAACTGTAGCCAAGTTTTTGAACACAGGTCTCAAAATACTTTCCCACATATTTTAGTCTTCACATCAAATTCTGTATTTAATGTCCAGTATCAAAATACCATTAAAGCTGTTAATATTTAATCTGCAAAATCTAGCAGATACAAAATTGAGCAGATAATTGATTGGTATTCTTCTTTGCAGTTATAGGTAATTAATAATACTGCTTGTTCTATTAGCACATAGTAATGCCAGCTTTTCCAGCTTCACAGGGTTAATGATGAACTCTTGGCTTTCTTAATTCAAAACTTCTGTAATTAGGATCTCATTATTTTACAAATTATATGTTAAAGATGATTGCATCATTCATAATTTTGTTGTACTATATTCTACTAATTGTCAGTGTAAATGAGTGTATATGTCTGACACTGACCAGTGCCTTTGTAGGAGGTGCTGTATTGTCATATACATCTGTATGTTCCCTTCCATCCAGAAACTTTAAGGTCTTCTTGCTCCAGGTGAGTGTTGTGTTTTGTTTTCTGAAATGTGAGGATTTAGATCTTTTGTGTATTCTTGTAGTAAATCTTGCAGTGAGTCGAGGATGTTCAGGTGTTACATCTCAGCTGACATCAGATGTAGCAACATCTTTTTATCCTCTGTGAGGTGTCATCAACTTGTTCTTTCTTTTGTGTCTTCCCTTTCAAAAATAGGTGATTTCTAGGTGTGCCAAACACTGTTCATTCATCTGTACCATGTATAACTTAATCTACATACGTGCTCAGATTATGTTTAAAGCTACTGTTGTTATGAAGCCTGCTTTAGGGTTAGCTGTCCAAATTTGAAGTCATGTTAGCCATTTTCCTAAAAGCTTCTGAAAACCTGTATTCTGTTGTTTTGAAACTACCAGTGCCCCTTTCAAAATAAACAGCATCAGGGGTTGTGATCTTCACTTTTTGCTCATTCATGGTTCTAAAATATGGCTCCACGCCATACAGTTATCCTGTGACATCTACTGTTCCTGTGTAAAGATAGTTTTAAAATTAAGGGCATTAGTGCCCAGCAAATAATAGCTTTCTCTTTCACCCACTGCAAAGCCACAATCCTCTGTACTAGGTTTTCTATGTAGCATAAACTGACCCTGAAAATGCTTGGATTTTAATCTTTGGCAATTTTAATCTTAATAATAGTATGCTCTAGTTGCTCTCATGCTGCTCTCCTTAAAAATGCACATCTCCTTAAAAATGCATCTGATATAAAGAATAAAAAAGTCTAAAATGGCCATGCTTTCTCAGCTATTCTACAGTGTAATGCAGTGATAAGGAAAACTGTAATTGAATTCACCAAAGACTGATTCCAGGAAACTGAAGCAGTATGTTGTGCTTATATTACTTAAATGCTTCTCCCTTATTTCCAGACCATTTGGATGAAGTGAAAGCAATGAAAAGTAACAGGTAGAGATTTCAGTTAATCTCAACATGTGCAAAAAATGTCGAGTGTGATGTAATGCACGTGTCATGTTCAAAAGAAGAGATACAGCGTCAAAGCGGGCACAAGGAAGTAGGTATTTAGAGTAGCTGATTGTTCATCATAGAAAACAGTGTTGTATATGAGGGACTGAATTGTCAGAATCAGGGTATCTCTTTGATGGTTCTGAAAAAAATTGTTAGTATTTTTAGAAGGAGGTAATAGAGCCCAAATCACACCTCACGATATAAGAACAGTGCAGAAATACTGTATGAATCTTGTGACGAGTTAGGTAGAGCTGAAGTGCTCGTGGATTTCTCTCTACGCAGTGCTCCCGGTTACGATGTGATGCTTCCAGACAGAAAGACAGCTGCCCTAAATGTTTGAAGCTCACAGTGCCTCACATCTGGAATCACCTCTTAGACCTAAAAGATAGCTGCTAGTAATAAGGATTGAACAAAAGCTAAAAGCATGCTGCTTACCTTAAATGATTCCAAGTTGTGCTTCATTGAAGTGCACCATCTCCCCTTCTCTGCAAAGAATTTTGTAGTGGCTGTTTCCAGAGCACATAGGATCCTTTAAATAGGAGGTTGTACCATGCTGCTTTCCCAGTCTGACATAGGGTGAACGACTTCAAACTTTGAATCTATAGTTAACCACTCATTCTCATTTTCAGCTGTGGAAGTATCCATGATGATGTGGGAATATGTGTGAAGTGAGTGGGAGAAATGCATCGGTTTCTCTGAAAGCTAGGATGGTGTATGATCACAAAATAGGTGCTTACAATTGCATGGAGATATAAAGTTGTCAGTCATACAGTAAAGGAATACCACCTGTAATAGGTGTGCTAAGCATGAACTGGATAGTTTGTCTACATCATTTCAGAAGACCTTTGAACTCCATAATACTAGTAACACAACTGTGACTCAAAATATTTTGTCTGCTATTTACGTGAAAAATACTACATTAAAAACTCAAGTACAGTATTCAAGTGAAAATAATCTTTCTCTCATAGATGGTGATTCTCAGTCTCTCAAGGAGCATCTCATTGATGAGCTGGACTACATCCTTTTGCCAACTGAAGGCTGGAATAGGCTAGTGAGCTGGTACACGCTGATGGAAGGTCAAGAGCCAATTGCACGCAAGGTACTCTTTAACTACCTACTGGCATGAATGTGATTCAAATGTAGTCCTGCAAATGTGCAGGAGTTGCAGAGGAATTTATTAGCAGACTTTGAAGTCCTGGCCTGTGATAATCATATAGAGAACTCCTGCTTTAGTTGGTTGTTGTTATCTAACCTTTATTCAAATTTTTGAGGCTTAAATGTGGAATATTGAGGCAGGGGGATGCAAAGGATATAATATTTTCTTTTTCTGGAAGTAAGTTCTCTTAATAAATATCTTGAGAAGAATTTACTTTAGAAGCTTATATGGCTATTAAAGCAAATGATTTTGTAATTAGGTAAATAACTCTAAAACTGTGTTAGTGAAAAGCCTAGCTCTAATAATGTTAACATTGGTGGAGTAATTGGTAGTTTTGTCTCTGATAAACACTCTGCTCAGTTGCTTGCTTAAGGGAGTTATTTCTGAGGTAAGCAAAAAGCTTACCTCAGTGCAAGTAGAAGTCCATGGTATGGTGGATAGTGTGGCCCTCCATGAATATAAGATAATGAAAAATTAACATCTTTAAGTTTCTTTTTGTTTGCTCCACCACATAACACCCTTAATTATTAAGGTGATAGGACATTTCACCAGTTTATTGATCATAAAATCTTTTTTTGTTTGTCTTATTTCTTAAGATTTTCAGATTTGTGATTAAAGTTGCATCCTCACTGGACTGAATTACTTTGTTTTTAAAATACATTTTGGTATATTTATCCTTTCTGTATTGACCACTAAGGATGTATTTTTCCAGTTACAGGGATCTTTTATTTTAATTATTTTTAAATCACTGAAAAAATATTAGCCTTAGAATTTAGTTTTATGATTTCTGGTGTAATACAACTTTTGTTTTCTTCTTATGTCATGACGATGGTCTAACTGCATGCATGCTGGCTGCTTACTTGAAGTCCACTCTTTAAATAAATGGTAGATACAGCTGTAGAAGAAATTCGTTCAAGGGCTTTATAATATTTTTTCTTATATGACAAAATATTTGTTTGGTTTTTGGTTTTCTTTTAAAGAGACATCTCTGAAATGTTTTTTTGTCTAGTTCTGTTAGAGCTGAAATCCATTAAAATAACTCCTTCTTTAAAGATACATTTGTTACCAACTTCTTACTTTTTTTCTGAAGATGGATTTCAGTAAACTGCATACTCTTTCATCATCATGGTAAAGTAAAAAGTCTGTAATTTTTTCAGTTTGGGAAGAAGATGGAAGGAGAGAGCAGTAAAATTAGAGTAACTTCCATTCCACTTGGAAGTAGCTAACTGGAAAAATACATGGATTATAATGAGTGGCCAGGTAAACTGGCTTAGCTTTGTTATTTTCTGCCAATATGAACAGCAGTTATCCTCTAAGAAGCTTATTCCAGTTCAGCATTTTTGTTTCTGATGCTTTTGTCATTCATTATTATTTTTCCTGTCTGCCTTTATAGGTTGTTTTTTTTTCATAAACATGGTATTATTCTTTTGTTTCATCCCGTTTGTTACATCAGCCATTTTTGAAATGTGGATCCAAATTTTAAATTGATGAAATTTTGTATTACATCTTCGTCAAATAATGTTGACGTCTTGTATATACTACCTCTGGAGTGTCAGTTTTTATTCTTAGAAATATCTTAGCCATACTGCATAGTTTTGTTAACTATTTTGTTGTGACTCTAGTAGCTGAAAACTACTAAGCTGCTCAAGTTAAGATGCATTTTCGTTTAAGTGCCATGATTGACAGTCATTAAAGCTAAGGCAAGCAATGAAATAATTCATTAATTTCCTCATATTTTTCCTCTGGCACATACTTGTAAGTTACATTTGTACAGCAGGTAGATCTCTCCTATCAATTAGCTGGTAGCTTTATTTTAACCGTATTTGTCAGATGTATCACATATCAGGCTGATGGTTATTTTTAGAGCAGTCTACATGACTAAGAGTACTGCAGTTACACTTTGGAAGATCAAAGGGAAAAACATTTAAGAGGTGACCCTGAATATTTTTTTCTACATTCTACTTTTATCAAAAAACAAACAAAAAAAATCCTGTATATTTAACTAATTCCAAACATATAATAAAGAACTGTAATGAATAGGTAAAATTTCAAATGAATGTATTCATTATTGGAATGTAAGTGGAAAATTTGTAGGTTTTGCTTAAAAATATGATATCCAGATTTTATTGGTGTATATTGTATTTTTGATAATACTTTTTAACTGTGAAAACTAGTTCTTGATGTTCTGAGGAGGTAGTGTACAATGAATGTATTTGGAAATAAAAGTAGCTTTGGGTGTTTTTACCTTTTGATCAAATATCTTTGGATTAAGGTTGCGTATTTGTGATTTCTACTGTACTTAACACTTTGAAAGGCATCATGTTATACACAGGTAAGACAATCATGATGGAGAAAAGTACTTCCTAGTTTACTGTATTACTAAAAAGTTATAGGAGAATTTTAGTTCTAATTTTTTGCATTTATTAAGTGGCTTATATTACAAGAAACTCTTCAGTTTCTTGAAGAGTTCTCAAAAATATTTTGAAGCATGTGTATATGAAAACATATTCAGACTAGTATGTGATCCCGTTCTGTTTTTCAGGTTGTTGAACAGGGTATGTTTGTAAAGCACTGCAAAGTAGAAGTATATCTAACAGAATTAAAACTCTGTGAAAATGGAAATATGAATAACGTCGTCACACGAAGATTTAGCAAAGCTGATACAATAGGTATGTGCAACTATTTTCTAAAAATATGTGATTGGTACTTGTATGTGGTAGCAAGTTCTGAATAAATGTTTGGATAATGTGATACATGGGTATTTTGACCATGAAAAACAATGGGAGTAGTTTTGTTTGGGTCAAAGTTAAAAGTTAAGAAATTGGAATATTGAGGGGGTTTAATACAGTTTTAATAATACAATTGTGTGTTTTATTATCTAAGCATCTGCATTAGCTTTAGAGGTTTGAGCTTTTAAGGAAGTGAATAGTGCGATGTTGTTTATTTGATTTCATAGTACTTTTTCTTGGATTTTGATGTGTAAGGAATATATTTTTTATGTGTTTCATTAACCAACATGTTCCAGTCATGTATATGAAGAGAAGGACATATTACAAAACACGAGAAAGAATTTAATTAATACATTAGTGGCTAAAGGTGACCTACAAAAAGCAGTATTCTTCACACGGTGAAGTGGCAGGCCAGGCACAATCTTTTATAGTAATTGAATTCTCTATTAAACCTTTAACTTATCTTTATTTGTATTCATTTTGACTGCTCACTGAGCATTCTGTCATTGCTGAAAACACTATTTTGATAAGATATTTGACTTTAAAAATAACAATCAGAACATGTTCAAAGAAATTGCTCCTCATTTTTTGGTGTATTTGTGCATGTGTGTCTGAGATAAGAATCTTTCAGTCATCTGTATTTGTGCCGGTTTTGTGCTTTATGCCCTTGGCAGTGTATGCCCAGCCATCACTTTGTTTATGTTTGTTGACAGCAGTATGTGTTTTTTAGCTTTTGCTTCTCTTCACGTTATGAGTAGTGACTTGTACTTACCAGCCTTTAATTCTTTGCAGTTTGCTGGCTTTAGAAGCTGTCATTTTACTTTGTTAAATTTCAGTATTTAAGTTAGAAAAAGAATCACCTGTTGTGATTAATAATAAAACTTCCAAAAATTGTGAAAGTTCTCCTCAAAACAAGGTTTGTGGTATGTTAATTTGCCTTTTTGAGATGTGGTTTAACTTGGGAAGTTACACTTCAATATTTTCTGAGGAAACCAGAAACTTGGAAAAGGCAATTTAACATTATCTTTTCCTTAGGACCAAATGCAAACTTTTGCAGCTATACTGAGTTGTATCACTGAAATTATAGGTAATGGATGAATTTTCTTTTTCTGATCAGAAGCAGGGCATTTTGGAATGACTGTTACTTGAAGGTATATTCTTTTTTTCTTAGCAAGGAGAGAATTACAGTTATGAATAAATTGTTGTAAAGGGTCATGAGAAGCGGTCAGAGATCACTGGCAATCCCTTTCTAGACACTAGCCTTGTTTGCTTTCCTGAAGTGTGGATGATGCGCTTCTGGAAGCCTTTAAAAACATCCCCTTCCTGATACTGAAGCTTCTTGTGCACAGTATGAAGCAGAGCCATCCTAGCCAAGGCATCCAGAAGAGTTTGTACCTTAGAAGAGCTAGAAAAATTCAACCCACTTTAAGAGTGAAATATAACTGATCCTTCTTATCCATTACTAAGATTGTGGTACTTTTTTCCCCCCTGCTTCTTACCTTGAGTATATTTAAGGTAGTTCTGGAATTCTTCAAATGCACAGCAGAAACGCCTATTATATCAATAAATAATATGCAAGAGGGAGCTTACAGAATCTTGATTATTTTTCCCTCTTCCTTGTATATTCCAGTAAGGGATGCATTTTTATTATAGTTGCAGAAGGCTTGTAGTACAAAAGAGTCAGTAACAGCCCTACAGAAGTGAGTAGACACAGGGTACTCTGGTCTTTTCAAGAAATTTTAATTTTTCCATCCACCATCATTGATTATATTATTTATTGCACTCAAAAAAATAAGTACAAGACCTTCCTTAATACACAAAACTAGAGAAATATCCTAAGTATAACATAATACCTGTCAGTCTTCAGATATGTGTTATTCCTGGAGTACCTTTTATTCTGGAATCAGTGACTAGCCTTTTCCTTCTTCGTGAAGAAAGGATTACTGTTCCTATTTCAGACTGACGTCTTAATGTTAGCATCTAAGCCAGCATTTGTGATAGCACTAGCCTTTTGGAGTCAGGATGTATTTGTATTAGGATTCACTGAACTTTTTTAGCATCTCAACACGACTGTTCCAGGTAGTCTTTCAAAATAGTACTTAAAGCATGCAGTTGTTTTTGTGTATAGGCTGTATGATTTTTGACATTATAGGGTATGACCTGTTTGGGAGCTGTAACTTTTAACTCTCAAATTGAACTATCTCAAATTGTGGGTATACAGCTGATGGAGGGGGAGGCATTTTTAAATGGCAGTTCTTCCCATCTCTTTTAGACATGCTAGTACTAATCATATTATACATTGGATGTATATAACTAAAACTCCCCCGGAAGTGTTGGAGTCACCATCCCTGGAAGTGTTTGAGAACTGACTGCATGTGGCACTCAGTGCTGTGGTCTAGTTGATACACTGGTGTTTGGTGAAAGGTTGGACTCAATGATCTTGGACATCTTTTCCAATTTTAATGAATCTATGGTTCTGCTAGAGGAGAACCCCATACACAATGTGACTCAGACAATACCTGTTTGATACATTTTCATTTATGCTGGAAAAGGCACTTCCACTGTAGTTCATGAGCCAGCACTCCAGTATTACTTGGTGGGGATTGGAGGAAGAATTATAAAGTGTGCATTGGTTATATGTTCATGGAAGTTCATGGAATTTCATAGAAGGATCTTATTTTCACAGTCTCAAAAATTGGCATAATAGTTAAGTGGAACATGAACATGCTCTTCCCAGAGTTCGGACATAATGTGTAATCATCCAGTAGGATTGGTTCTTCCTGTCTTGCAATAGTTCTGTTAACGAAGCTGGAATACGTTAAAAATTATCATAATAATGTTAGCTTAGTACTTTTGAATAAAAGTACCTGCAATGCTCAGATAATTAATTGTCTTGGTATTAATATAATGAAAAATTATATTTTGCTAATTCTTCTTTCAGTGAAAGCCATTGATAAATTTAGATAATTTAGATTTTCTACTTTTTTTTACAAGATCATTGCTGACTAGATTTGTTTTTCAATTCAGGTATAATTATTTGAATTCATTGGTTGAGAATTGTTTCTGACAGTACATTTTTTTTTTTTTTGAAAGCCAACAAATCAAATAAGTCTGTTGCCTTGTTGATATCACCTACCTTGCTGATATATCATCTGTTACAAAAACAGATGATCCAGTCTAACACTTGCTTTCAGACCAAAATGTGATAACTAGTATAGAAACAAATTGTATTCAGTTGCCTACAATGTCTACAAATATGGGCCCATTGTCATACATTTCACAAGCCAATGTCTGGATTTTTGCAAGGTACTTTCAAGTTTTGGGTCTCAGTTTGGCTTTTCCTGTATGACCTAGTGGAAGAGAAAATAATTTTGAGTAAAAGGGAGCTAGAGAAGCTGACACACTAGTGTTTTCTCCTTAGACTTTGAAGGAGTGTTTTTCAAGGAGCTTACAGGGCCCATTTTTATAACTGTGCTTTCAGTGATCACCAGGGATAAAGAGTGTATTTCTTGGCTCCTGTTTTGTGTTCTGTGTTAGCTGTTATGAGACAGAACTTCCATGGGCTTTTGTGAGTCTACCAGTTAAAGAAAGCAGCTAAGTGGGATTGCTGTGATACAGGACTGTACGTATTAGTTAAAAAACCCAACTCTTTAATAAGCTCTACTTTGTGTAAGGAGAATATTATTAATTGGAAATTCTTTATATTTCAGTTGTAGATAAGTTACACTACCTTAAAATTATGTAATACTGCTTATATTTCTGTCAGGTAGAGTAGGACCTGGTGGATCTTTTTTCTTTGACTCTTTCAGGGACGTAAAATCGTTCACCTTTCTTTTAGAATGAATTTATGCTCTTCAGTTTTATGGAGTAGTCAGTCATTTTTCTGTGGACATGTGAAATAAACTTCACATGTATACGTTGTGGTTAGTGCTAATTGCATTTGGGTATGGATAGAAGCTAAAAACCAAAAAGAGTTGATTTAGCGAACAGAATGACTTCCTGCACCTGATTTTGCTACCAGTGTCACTTCTGATAATTTTCTACCTCCCCACACTCCTCTGTTAGCACACTCAGAAATGAGTGATGGCTCCTGTCGTCTGTTATTTATCAACTTCTCCTTATTTGGTCTGCCTTGCTAAGGGATTCAGTCCTCTGTTTCCATTTTAATGGCAAGCTAACTAGCAACTTCCTGCTGATCCTACAAAATTATGTAGTTGGATGGCAATTGCTACAACTTCATTCATATTTTGCATACGAGGAGATGAATTCTGATGCTTTATTTGACCTTACCCTGTTTGTGTATTGAGATGTTAAACTTATGTTCTTTCCTTCACAAAACAGACACAATTGAAAAGGAGATAAGAAAAATCTTCAATATTCCAGGTGAAAAGGAGACCAGATTGTGGAACAAATACATGAGTAATACTTTTGAACCTTTGAATAAACCAGACAGTACCATACAGGATGCTGGTTTATACCAGGGACAGGTACAGTGAAATATTATTTCTTTTTTTGAATACATTTATCTCTTTGCTCATGAAAATGTAGCTGTACCCAATGATTTTTGCTTATTTTTAAATGAAAATCACTTTCTAATAGATAATGTTAGGGTAGAGGATTTTGTGAACGAATTTGTTGAAATTGAAGTGGTCTTTATGTGTATTTTCAGGATTAAAGACTGAAAAGAGAAATTATAGAGAGGATTTAACTCCCCTGGTGAATTAAAATTTTTAATACACTTCTAAATTTTAAGTTTTATGTTTACCAAATTTTGTGAAATTGCTGACATGAATTTGGTAAAAGCTGAAATACGTAATTTTTCCTAGGATCTTGGATATGTCCCTGTAATGAAACCCAAAATTTGAAGAACGCTTTAGATCTTCTAAAAGAATAATGTCTTGTACGCACATTCCACTGTATAGATTTCACAAACAAAATAACAGTATAAATGAAAATATTTTTATAAGAACCACAAAGACAAAGGTTTGTAAACCTGCTTTAACATGGGACAGTGTCATCACTTTAAAATCATCACTTTACAGGGGAATTCCTCGTAAGATAACTTTTTTACCTTTCAAGGTGAATATAAAGAAATTGAACATTAAACTACAAAATATAAATGTAAACAGATTGGGCAATTGCATTGATAGAATAACTTTTCAGATTATTACACTGATTCTTTAGTCTTCAAATCGAGTTGAATATATAACTGTAGTTCATGCAGTCATGCTGTAAATGAAGATGGGTGAAATTTGATGGCAGTAATTTTAGGCGAGATTGTATTAAAGTATTTCCTTTTGCCTTGAAATACTTGACTCTGACCTACTTACCAGCAGTATTTATGCTGTGTTTCAGTTTTCTTTTATGCCATGGAAGGTAGGTGATCAGTGCACCAATATCACTCCTTCAGCCATTGTGTTCTTTGGCTTCATGCTGCATTCACTTAAACCCTCACACAGGTAATCTTAAAAATGCAGAAGTCCTACTGGAAGAGCCCACATCTCCCATAAAAGATGCACATCAAAGATGTAACTTGCAAGTTACCTCTATCCCAGTGAAACATTAACTATGAAGCAAACATAGCCTAATAAAGCCGTGACAAGACCTCTAGGTGACATCTGTACTTTGAGCAAAACAAATACAGTTTAAAACAGAGTTAACCATGGTTTCTGAAAATGCTAAATGTTGTGGTAGGCTGTATGTGTTTGATCAGTTGCACTTGCTGACACACACATGGTTATTTTTCTGGCTGAGCTTCCTAATCTAATAATAGTTATTCTGACTATTACTGTCTGTCTAACCTAATAGTTATAATAGTGTATGTGATTGAGTAAATTAATGCTTTGAATTTATCACTTGATTTCTGAAGCAAGCCTTAGGGATTCCATTGAACTCCTCAGCCTAAATCTGCCTTCTGTTTAGTAAGCTCTGAGAGCCAGTCAAGGAAGTATGGCAGAATCAATCTTTCAGCATCAATAACCAAGGATAGCAGCCTACTCTGTTCCTGATAGAAAGCTGATCATGATAGAAGGTTTATTCTTAATCTCATGCTCAAACGTGTTCAGACTGAAAATGTGATTATGTCTTCAAGTGGCTTATACACAAGGTTTTGAGCATTAGTACTTACCTGAATTATGTCACAGTGTAGAGACATACAGGCACAGCATGGCAGTTAATTAGTGTCCTGAAACATCAGCTGTGCAGAATTAGTTGCATTGGAAGTGGGGAGTTGGATTCTGTTTAAGTATTGGAGTCTAGTTGCCATTTCAAAGGATCCAGCTTTCTCAGGTGTCAATCCAGAAAAAGGCATGAGCTGTTTGTAGGTCCTGTGTCATATCTGCCAGCATAGGGCAGATATCTCAAATACCCAAAGGAGTTTCAAATGACACCTGATGCCTGTATTTGGGACTGAGTGTTCTGTACTTCTTTCTGTACCAATAACAAATGGAATGAAATTAATTTCATCAGCCAACTGTCCTGTTGAAGTAATAATATTAGAGAAATGCTTTGATAAATATACAGGAGTAACCACGCAGGTATGATTTTAAGGCTGTTGAGGCAGAAAATAGTTTTGTTTGGATGTTTTGGGGCTTTTTTCTTATCTGTCTGTGTGAGGCAAAATTCCTTCCAGAATTACCCCTTCCTTAACAGGGCTGCTGTATAGACATGTGATTTGTGTGGATTGACAGGTGCTGTTTAAACATTGCAGGTCATCTTCTGACTTCTTTGAGCGATAAGTGGCTTGCCATCCATGGATTGTAGAGGAATAGAATTGTTAAGTGACTTGCCCAAATTAAGATGAGGGGTGAAAAACATAGAGAGGAAGGTGCAGTATAATGGATGGAATACGGAGTGTAATGGAATATTCTTGAATCTCAGTGAATAGTAACTTCAGTATCAGTCTGTTCTTGATCACATGTCAGTAAATCCATTAAAAAGACAGAACAGAAAGCAATCTACTCATATTTTAATTTCAGTTTTCTTATTACACTTTTTGTGGTAGGTCCTGGTAATAGAACAGAAGAATGAGGATGGAACGTGGCCACGAGGTCCTTCAACTCCTAAGTAAGTTATGAATTCCAGTCAAGTGATTAGTTTACGTATTATTTTGCTTTATGAAAAGAAAAAGGTTTTAGAAGTGGCATTTCATTTTGAAAATCAGCCTTCAGATATTTAATTGAAAATACACTTGAACATATTTGTTGTAAGTGCTGTGCATTATAGAACATAGCATAATAATGGTGAATTCCTGCATATGCGTTGCTTAACTTTATTGATTTCAACCAATGATATATGTTACCCTGCTTAAAAATGGAAAAAAAATCCATAGTAGAAAACTAAAACTTAGCATATTTTATTTAGATTCCTGTTTCAAAGTACAGTGTATCTGTTAGGTCAACACAGATTTTTATCAGTATTTTTCTTATATGTAAATATTTTCATGGACATCTTGTTCCTTTTGTCTCCAGAGCATATTTACCCACAAAGTTTATTTAAATTGCAACCTGCATTACCATCATGTGGCTTCTGTTCTTTGTTGGGCTGTCATCAGTTAATGCAGGATGATGTTGGTTTTGTTTTCTCTTTTTCCTACTGCTGTTATCAACAACACCTTGATAATGGCAAGTGAATGGAAAGAGTTGTGTGTTTTTCTTCATTCAGCTACTTTTGATATTATTTCCAGTATCTAAATCATGTTCTCTTGGTTTTGAAGAACAGTTGGAACCATTTAATTAATATGATGTCAGCCTTTCAAATAATTAACTGTGGGTTTTGCCTTTGTTGGCTGTTTTTTGATCATACCTTTCATAGAAGAGTTTAAGTACTTTCAAGTTCTCTTTATTCCTTTTGAGATTTTGTATGCACGTAGTTAAGTGTCACTGTTCTAAAGCATTTTTATAGTATCATTGCTTATCATTTGAAGGACAGTCTTTCTTTATCTTTGGTGTTTTATCTCAAGCACTTATATTTGGAACACTATTTTCTATTAAGTTATTTAATGAAGTCTGAGTTCAATTTGAGATTAGCGTGAACAGTATAATCTTGCTTAGCAAGATGTTGTAACGCAAGACACTGAGAATGTGGAGCAATAGAAAGAATGGGATGCTAAGTACTTGAAGTTTAATCTCTGACCTCAAAAAGCATCTAGTAGAAACTTAAATTCTTAGTCAAATTTTAGATGCATCTTTCAAAGGTTAAAAGAACTTACATAACTCACTATCATGGATTCTTTTGGAAGTTTTGGTTGGAAGATACTCTGGTGATGGTATCTGCTTTTATTCTGCCAAAATTCTTTTCCATTTTATGGAAACCATTCAGGAACAGTATATGAATTAAATAATATCACCTGAAAAATGTTTGATCTGGGGACAAGTGAAGTGCTAATTCAGAATGCTGGTGTCAGAGGAGGCTGTGAGTAAACTAGCAAATAAAGATGACTAGTATTACTGTGAGATTAGAATATGGTTTTGAGATCAGGCAGCTATCAGAAAGTTGGGAATTTGAGATTCAAATACACTGTAATAATGTAAAGTTTGCAAAATTTAGTGAAATCAAATAGCAGCTATTAACAGGCAGTGATAGGACGGGTTTTTACATCTGTTTAAAACTTCATGAACAACTTAACAAATGCTTAAAGGGATAGAAATATTAAACACTCACTTTGGAGTTTATGTGAGGTCCATGT
>JANPWX010000064.1:6481064-6526152 GCA_024734555.1 Trochalopteron elliotii
TGTCCAGCTTTTTGACCAGCAGGACCCCAGGTGGTTCCCTGCCAAGCTGCTTTCCTTTTGGTCACCTGCCCACACACCCACCTCCTCCTGGTGTATTGGTTCCTGGCATTGTTCCTCCCCAGGTGCAGCTCTTTGTATTTCCCTTGACTGGACTTCATGAGGTTCCTGTTTGCTCATTTTTCCAGCCTTTTGAGGTCTGTCAGAATGACAGCAGAACCTATATTGTGACAATTGAAAATTAGAAACAGTAAGATGGAAAGATGTTCTGCACATTTTCCCTGCCTCTTCTTCACAGAAGCGAAACAGCAATTCCTATACTGCTTCTTTTGGCAGTATTTCTGTATTCCTATGATGAATGCTGTCAGTTTTTCATACAAAATATGCTAAAGGTGTGAGCATCTTTTCTTCTGCAAGAAAAGAACAGATTTACTTTGAAAGTGGCCAGATTGGGACCTCAGTTCAGTACAGGAAGAAACACTTTTGAAAATGTTAATTCTATTTTTCTTAAGAGTATAATGAATTCATAGAAGAAAAAAAAATTGGTTGTCATCATAATTGTCTCTCCTTATGAAATTAGAAAGGAGTGATTTTAAGTTTGAGATCCTTTTCATGTAGGAGCAGAGACCATGCTGTGCAACTTAATTTCTGCTCTGTGTTCAAGCTTGTCAGTGTTTGCATTAGTTTTGTGTGTACTGTTTTTCTAACTTCTGAATTTACTTAATTTTGGAAGTAATTGCAACATCCACTGTAAAAAGCCTGCATGATTTAATGATATCTGCTATCTTGTCATATTTTAATGCTGCTTAAAATGTTTGAGTCTTGGGTTTTTTTGTCTGAAAGTATCTGAATGTGGTATACATTCTTAAACTGTTTGGAGGGTCAGTCAGGTTTAGGAATAGCTGGATTTTTTGCTTTCTGAGAGGTTGTTTATATCAGCTACTGGGATGTTTTTTGCTCTGGGAGGTTGGCTTCTATGAAACTTTCTCTTTCTTCTGGGATGTCTTAAATGTCATCTGCTCCCAAAAGAAGTATTATTTAGCAGTAATGATCATTTTTGCAGAAAGTTTTGTTACACAAACATGTCTGTGAGTAGCTATCTCCTCAGTGTCATATATGTGACAAACTTCTACAAATATACAGATCCCAGCTGGTTTTGTAGCTTAGTTGCTGCTGATCCCAGTATTTAATCAAGATTTGAGATCCCTGTGCAAACTTTTTTTTTTAAATCTGTGTCCTGTGGGAAGTTATTACGCAGGCAGAAAAAACCAACTAATCCTGTTTTAATTGTTTATTATTGTCAAGATGGTGTTTTAAACTAAAAACAAAATATAAATTTAAAAAATCTAAGATTGTAGTTCAAGTTACTTAAGGAACTGTACTACAAAATCCATTTACTTATGTTCAGGAAAAAATGTACATCACTTAAAACCTTTCAGCCAGTCTGTGATTATAAAACTTAAGACAAGGAGAAACAACGAACTCAAGTTTTGGCATTCTGTGGGTTACCAACTGAATAGCCAGGACAGAGTTTCCGTTAGTTTTCTGTTAAGAAGTTGTTACCTGTTTATATGCAAATATAAAAGCAAGTTAGGGAAGCATACAAAGAAGCTATAAACTAGTAGGTTATTTTCTTCTAGTTTTAAAAAGGTGTTGTAGCTGGGTTTTTTAGAAAACTTAAAAACAAGTTTTAAATCTACTGATCCATCCTATTGTTTAAAAATGAAGAATTTTATATGGTAAAATGAAGAATTTTTAATTACCTCTCAATCTATATTTCTGTGTATGTATTAAAAGTAATGGATTTCATTCTGATCCTTCTTTTATTTAGGTATCACTGTGGAATAAGTCATCCTAATCAAATAGCTGGCTACTTAGCATAATTTACAGATGGCCTACTGTTAACTTTAAAACAATTTTCATGTGTGAAAGGGAATATATTGTTGGTTGGGGTGTTTTTTGACCATACAAAATGGTGAGACTTTACACATTCATAGCTTAGTTCTTTTTCTCCTTGTAATAATGAACGTTTTCTTAGAATTTTTTGAGATTTTTTTTCTAGTTCAAACTGTACACCTTTTTATCTTGGAAAAGCATTAAGGGTCCTTTGTCCATCTTTTTCTTTTACTGGGTTGGGACTCATAATGTTTGTTAAGAGAAGGGAACAAATGGATAAAAGATGTTTAGCAGTCCTTTTTAAAATAATATAATGCCCATTTATCTGAGTTTTTTAGGAAAATATATCCATGAATCTTCAAAGAAAAAAGTTTGTTTGTTTGTTTGTTTTCCCTGAGCAGCTGTTAAGCAGACAGATGTGCATTTCTGCTGACTTTTCTGTAAGAATTGTGGTGTATGAAGCTAACTGGGGACTTACTCTGATGTCTTAAATTATATAAGCAAGAGCTATCAGCATGTTTGTCAGCCAAGAGCTGGACTGCAATTTGCTGATAAATAATACTTGAGATAACCATGTGCCTGACCTCCTGTGAGTAAACAACAAACATTGGTGATGTTCAACAGACATTTTCAAGTTAGTTTAATAAACACCTTCATTAATATGAATTAATGGAGGGTTGAAAAACTCTTTAACAAATGCATGTTATGAACATTAATTTTTTTGATGGATGAATGTTAAAATATCAACCTTTTCTACTGCAAATTCCCCAAAGAAATGTGAATTCAGTGAAGAAGCTGAATTAGTGAGGGTTTGTAAGAAGATAATAGTCTAGCTAAAGCTTACTTGAAAATTGTATGCTAGCCCAATCATAGCTACAGCTTCAAGGAAAAAGAGTCCTTGATAATGGAAGGACCTCTTGAGACAGTCTCACCTAGTTCCCCTACTCAAAGCATGGGAAGCTGTAGCAGATTGCCTAGGACCATATCCAGGCGTATTCCCTGTTCACGTGGAATTCTATTTATTTTGTTTTATTCCCATATACTTTTGTCCTTTCAATGGGCACCACTGAGAAGGTTCTTGCTCCATCTTCTTCATTCTCTCCCATTGGGTATTTGTACAAGTGATAAGATTGTTCTGAAGCCTTCTCTTCACATCTCTCATCTTCTTCGCATAGGTCAAATGCTGCACCTGTGTGGTGTCTCACGAGCCTTGCTCCAGAGTGTCTCTGTCTTTCTGATACTAGGAAGCCCAGAAGTGAACCCAGCACTCCAGGTGTCTCTGGCCAGTTCTGAGTGGAGGAGGGGGATCACCTTCCTTGGCCTGCTGGCAGTGTTTTTCCCAGTGTAGCACACTGGGCCAAGGTTGTTGGCCTAAGGACACTGCTGGCTCATTTTCAGCTTTTTGTCCAGCAGGACCCCAGGTGGTTGGTTCCCTGCCAAGCTGCTTTCCTTTTGGTCACCTGCCCCTCCAGGGGTAGGATTGAATGGTTTTCAGTCCATCTCACTGTACACTTACATAACCCATGTGTCATCTGCTTGTGTATGAGCGTGTTGCAGGAGACACTGTCAAAGGACTTAAGGAAGTTGAGATAAACCATACCCATTGCTTCCCCATCATCTACCAAGACAGCTTTCTGTGAGGAGGTTAGTATCAGGCTGGTTAAGCAAGGTATCTACCACTGCTTTCACTCAGACACTTTCTCTTCCCATCTGACTTGGATCAGAAGCTCCTTATTCATCCATCCAGGCTTCCTGCTGCTTTTGCTTGATTTTTTTCTTCTCTGGATGGACCATTATTGAGCGTAAAGGACTTAATGATCTTAAAGGTCTTTTCCAACCTAAATAATTCTGTGAATATCAGGTAGCTCTCTTGGGGCCCTTCTTCTCTCCAGGGCTGTATCCCATGGCACTTTTCCAAGCAGATCCCTATAAAGGTTTAAGTCTGCTCTGCAGTAATCCAGGACTGTTCCTGTTTTCTGCCATGCTGTCCCTCAGGATCTCAAATTTCACCATCTTAAGGTCATTTTGGCCAAGGCCGCAGCCTTCATATGCCCAGCTAGTTCTTCCTCCTTGGTTTTAAGTATCAGATACAGCCAAGAAGCTCTCTCCTTGTTGGCTTCTCAGTTGCCTGCATCAGATAGTTGTCATCACTGCATCCCAGAACCTTCCTGTGTTTTTTTGTGCCCTGCTATGTTGTTTCACCAGCAGGTCCCATGTAAGGACTCGGGCCTGTGAATTTTAGGCTTCTTCCAGTTGTCCAAAAAAAAGTCTTATCTGCCTTTCTTTATCCTGATCCAGTCAGTCTGGATGCCTCCAGAGGAAAAAAAAATTGTTCTAGCTGCAGTTGTTTTTGCTGATGTCTGTATTTATTTCCTTGCTGTTGGTCACTAGTGCAGGGAATTCTAGTGCAGTTTAACCGTGGTGTTAATGAAGTATTGGACAAGTGAGTATCTAATGTGAGCTACCATTTATTTTGGCATACTACAGTAAAGTGGGTTTTATTAACCTGTCTTTTGCTGTTAAAATGCTAAATTATAATAAATAATTTTGTGGGGGTTGTTTATTACATCATTAAAAAGTTACTTCTCAAAATTACCTATTAGTTTCTGCTGCTGTTGTAGCTATGTTGAGAATTTGTTTTAGTCTTCTCCTGCATTTGAGAAGCAAGCCATTTCCTGATTTAGTAGACCTTAATTGGCTTACTCTGGCTTCTTTTAGCTTTTATATACGGCAATTATACATTGAGTTTTAAACTTTAAAACTGTATTGCATTTGAATTTGGTTTAAATTCTCTAAAAGCTTCAAATTTTTTTGAGAAGTTCAATTTCAGTTCAAAATCATTCAAATCAAAAACCTTTTTCTAAAGTAAATACATATATGAATGTCACATTTAACTATTGGTCTGGATTTAAATGGGGTTCCACTGACTTCAGTTAGGTATCTTCTGTGGACAGTCCATATTTTACTTCTTTGAAGACTATATTCAAAGAGAAGGATTTAGATTGATAAAGGAAATTACAGGAAAACCTTGTGAACGTTGATCAGAATACTTGAAAGACTAACTAACATGTTCTTGATGTGGTGATACATGGCTTGATTTAGGTTGGAAGGGACCTTAAAAGCTGATCTGATTCCTTCTCCCTGCCATGGACAGGGGCACGTTCGACCGGACTGAGTTTCTGAGCCTCATCCAGCCTGACCGCAAACACTTACAGGGATGAGCCATCCAGTTTCTCTGCGTAGCTCATTCCGGTGCCTTACCACCCTCACAGAGAAGAATTTCTTCCTAATATCTAACCTAAACCTGCTCTCTTTCAGTTTGAAGTCATTCCCCCTTAGTCCAGTGACCAGATGCCTTTGTAAAAAGTGTCGCTCCAGCTTTCGTAGCCCACTTTAGGAACTGAAAGGCTACTCTACAATTTCCCCAGAGCCTTCTCTTACCCAGGCTGAACAGCCCCAACTCTCTCAATCTGTCCTCATAGGAGAAGTGCTCCAGACCTCTGATCGTCTTTTGGCCCTGTCCTGGACTCCATTCAACATGTTCATGTGCTTTTGCTGGTGGCCCCAGCGATGAACACTGCGCTCCAGGGGGGTGTCACAAGAGCAAAGCAGACAGGAAGAATCACCTCCCTCACCCTGCTGGCCCCGCTTCTTTTGATGCAGCCCAGGATATAGTTAGCATTCTGTGCTGTGGATGGGTTGCTGCGTTACGTTGGGCTTCTCATCCACCAACACCCCCAGTTCTTTCTCTTTGGGGCTGCTCTTAATTTATTCTTTGTGCAGCCTGTAATTGTGGTTGGGATTGCCCTGACCCAGGTGTTCGACCTTGCATTTGTCATTGTTGAACTCATGAAGTTTCCATCAGCACATCTCTCAAGCCAGGTCCCTCTTGATGGCAGCTGTTCCCTCCAGCATGTCAACCACACAACACAGTTTGGAGTCAACAGCAAACATGGTGAGCATGCACTGATCCCTCTGTCCGTGTCACCACTAAACAGCTCTGGTCCCAGTACTGATCCCTGAGGAGCACTACTGGTTTCCACTTGGACGTTTAGTCATTGACCACAACTTCTTGAGTGCAACTATCCGGCCAGTTCCTTATCCATCAAGTGGTCCATCTGTCATATCCATGTCTCTCCAGCTTAGAGACAGTGTCTAATGCTTTGCAGAAGTCCAGACTGATGATGTCAGTCCACCAAAGGCCACCAAATTTGTCTTGACAAGATTTGCCCTTAGTCGAAAACATGTTGACTGTCACCAATCACCTCTTCGGTCTTCCGGTTGGATGGCCCATAGCAGACCCCCACTGTAATCTTGCCTGTCCCTGCCCTCTCTTTAATCCTTGTGTGTAAGGGATCATAGATCCCCAAGAGAAGCTCCCAAGAGGTTCCACTGCCTGTCCTTCCTAAAGAGCATATATCCTTTAAATCCAACGCTCCGGGCATAGTATCCATCCCACCATTTTTTTGGTGGCAATAGAATCATACCCCTCACAGGCATATGCACATATCCAGCTCCTCTTGTGTTTTGCCTATGCTTGTGCACTTGCATGGAGGCATTTACAGTGGGGCCCTCAATGAAGCTGAGGTGCTGGCTGCAGTGGCTGGAATTCTTTTGTGCTGTACTTCAGGTTCTTTACTCCTGACCTCCAAACCCTTTCCAGGCTCTGTGCAGCAGCTATTGCTAGCTCTGCATCAAATTGGTGTGAGTGGTGTTGATTGAGGTTCCCCTTCCCCAGCAACTTTTCTTTTGGAAAAGGTTTGTTAGTAGAAAGTTGAAGATAAATGTGAAAATATACTTGGAAAAATTCCCAGTGTAAAAATGTTTATTTCTTTATGGAATTTAGTTCTTGAAAGGTGCTTAAAAAGTCCTGAGCATGCAGAAGTTCTTCTCTTATTACAGTGATGTGTATTTCAAAGTTTTTCAATGAGAGCCAGAACTCCAATTCAGTTGGAGTAACATTGAGCCCACAAATACAGGAAGTTACTCCTTTGAGTATACTGTCTTTTCCTTGCTCACCTGTAAATTTGCTTGAGAAAAATACATTGCATGATATTTGTAAGTATTGTATTTATTTGTTATATTCAGAGATCTTTGTGATGAAAAAAAATCAGTATTCTTGTGCTTTAAAGTAGTCTTAAACCATGGGGATAAGTGATAATGCTTCTACTTTTGGCAAAAAAAAGGTTTTTAAAAATTTAGTGTTGTGTATAATATCCTGAAATTATTTAACAATATTACTGAAACAGTTTGGACTAAATGGTTCCATGCTGCTGTTAAATTAATCTTGAAATACTTACCTTAATAATTTTTGTATCTCATCTCAACATCTATTTAATTTGAAATGAAAAATTAATAAAACTCCCACATTAGAAACTTTGTTTTAAGTTCTAGAACATCAGAATGTCTGCAGTCATACTATAAACTGAAAATTAGCACAGTGGCCTGTGCTTTCTTTTGATTTTTAATAGCTCTGTTTCTTCAACAAGTTATGAAAGTTTAAGTACTGCGGAGCATTTCAAGTTTTAAGAGACAGTTTCTGAGGGCTGCATGTCCTGGGTATTTTTAGTGCTTTGCACACTTATAAAAAAGTATTTATTTTCCATGTTTGTCTATCTGCTTTGTTCATTTGTTATCTTTCTTTCATAGTTTTTAATATCTCAGCATTTTTGTCTAATTTATCATTTTCATATTTTTAAAGGTCCCCAGGTGCATCCAATTTTTCAACTTTACCAAAGATCTCTCCATCTCTATCAAATAATTATAACAACATGAACAACAGAAAGTAAGCAATATACCTTAAAACATTATTTAATTAATCAGCCCAGTGTGATATAAACAAAGTTCAATGTTTTATAACTTCTAGCTTAAGGATTTTGAGTTGCTTTGCAATACTTGGCTTGTGAATTGTTTCTGGTTACTGTTTCATAGTAGGTAGGTAATGCTGACAACAAAGAATGAAACTAGTATTAGAGATGTTTGTAACTCTTACTCTTCAGCTGGGAACACACTAGAAAGAATTTTGGGTGTTGTAAGGAAAGGTATAGACTTCCGTTTAGAGTTTATCATTCTAAAATACATTGTTGCTATTGTTAGCCTGCCTGAATTTAAATGGACAAGGAGAAAAATACTTACCCTTATGGTGATCAGGTTTTCCCTTGTTTATTGTTCCTAAGATATTAGAGCAGCATATGTGACAGCACACTTTGATTTCAAATCATGTCAGCTGAATTGTTTTAGCTGTAATGTAGCCAGCAGCTTAACTTCTGTTTCCTAGTGCTAGAAGACTTGAGAGAGATGAGGCTGTGTGCTTGGCTGTTACAGTGAACAAAGGCTTAGTAAGAGATCTGTCACTTGTATATGCTTTCTCCTTTGTATCCCAAATTAGGTTTTTAAAATAAATAATGTGATAAAACTCTAGAAGAGGAGCTTTCATATTGCATTGACCAACTTTTTGTGTAATTTTGTTGTTGTTTTTGTTGTACACAAGTGTAAAAAAGTTGGTGAATATAGAAAAACATGGAATTATTTCACTTTAACAGATAATGGAGCATCTTTCAAATGCTTGAAACCAGAGAGCACTCATCTTTAATGCAAGCTGGGGGAAGTTGGAGAGCCTTATTCTTACAATTCATTCAAATTTTTAGTATTTTTAAACATGCATTTTTTGATCACATCTGAAGATGTTAAATATTAAAAAGGTGACAAAAATATTAAATATATAATATCTTCCAGTTAAATACTGCACTTATCAGAAGTGATTTTTCTTAAGGTGTGAAGTGTCACTTGTGCTTCTACCAATTGTGAGTAGCCCCAAGTCTCACTGTTGAACAGTTGAAATCTGTGTAATTAACTGCAGTCTGTTGTACTCTGTGTGTGAATGTGTAGTAAATAAGAAGAGTATTGTATATGTGATTGTGCAAAAAGGTGCTTGATCAGAGCTGAGCCTCCAGCTGAGAACTAATTTCTTCTCCTACTGTTAAAGCAAAAGGCAGTAGTATTGCCAAACCCAACACTTAACAGTGACATTTTTTTAGGGAGCTGTGATTTTAAATCAAGCCATAAAGGCATTCTTATTTTCTTTTGTTCCTCTTTTTTTTTTTTCTTTTCTTTTTCTTTTTCCTTCGCTTCTTGCTAGCAATGTAGTTATTTTTAGGAGGCACTTGTGAAACCTGTTGCCAGCTTTTGCAGCTTTTAAAGATAGTTTGTTCACATGATTTACCTGATTTTAATTTTATTTCTTGGTTTATTTTGGAGCCAAAATGTGAGCTTTTGGAACTTAAGGAAAAATTCTGGGGTTTGGAGATGTGCATGTGTGTTTGTTGTTATTTTACGATTTATGATTTTCAACAGAAGTATGTGTTTAAAATGAAGTCATATGAATTTCAGATTTTACAAGGGATTGGTGCTTTTAAGTGATTTAACTATAACTTAAACATTTGTAAATCAGTTAATAGCTACATGTACTCTGTAATATTATGAAATACCAGTCATTTTTCTCTTGAATGATAAACACAGTACGTCTGGATGTTATGTAAGACAAATACTCAGTGCAGAAGTATATGATTTTCCTTACAATGCAATAATCCAATTATGATGACTTTAAAATAATTTATAAATCACGAATTCATAATTTAATACAAGATGTAATGCAGATGAATCTTTAGAGCACTTATCTCAGAGTCTATGTTCAGTGATGAAGTCATATCCATTAATACACTTTGTACTTTAAAGTACATACTTTTGCATTAAGAATTTTTGGCTTCAAATAGTAAATGGAAAGCTACATCTCTGTATTTAATTCTATTATAGAATTGTGCATTAAGAATGTTCCACTCTTTTTGCAAGTATTTCCTCGTCTAAAAAAGTACTTCTTTTTCATTAATTAATGCTGTCTTTGGTATTTTCCCAATTAACTGCTTAATGTCAGCTTTGTCTGGAATTTATTTCCATGCTTATACTGCCTTATTGCCTCATATTGCACATTGTCCTTAGTACATCAGTGAAATTAGACATTTGTGGCTTTCTAGGATCTGTTGGCATCTCCATATGGGCATGAGATGCTGTGACTCTAAAGGAAATACCAGCATTTGTTTTGAAGATGATTTCAGCTAACAAATATGATTTATAAGGCAGAAAAATCAAACAGGTTTGTGTATTAATGGTCATAAATATTAGTCATTGAAAGACAGCTTTTGCAATTACTAGAGCTCACCTATAGAGTACAAATTACGTTAAAAATCTGAAATAATCAGGTTTGTTTGTAAGGGTGCATGTTTCTGTAATGTTTTTCTAATCCAGGAGGTGTTCCTTGTAAGAGTATGCCTCAAGTTGGTAGATTTTGTGTTGAGGTAGTCATACATTAGATGTCAGAAATAGCTTGTGCAAACTTTATCCAGTCGGAAGCCTTCATTTCTGTAAATGTGAGTTTGCATTTGATGGAATGGAGGAGTCCACATAATTGATCATTGATGTTCTTTTGCCTTTACAGGTGATCTTGTTGAAAGAATAGCATAGGAGGATTAGCATACAATGTGTTAGTGGATTCAGAAGAGCAGGGAGAGACACGCATCTTTTAGGTCTTACTGGAATTTCTGTTTATTGCTGTTAATAAAGTAATACATTTCAATCATATATGGTGTTTTTTAAATTATGTGGGATGGGGATTAAAGACACCTGAACAGGGATTTTGCTTGGGGAATTAAGTGAAAAGTTGTTCTGTTTGCTTCATTCGTAACTAGTGCTTTAGGCTTCTAAAATGACTTTTTTGCATCATTTAGCAGTGTCAGCTTGTCAAGGTGGATAGCTGGCAGCTTTGTTCATATGCTTGGAATATTTCAATATGCTTATTTTAGGAAGTACGAGTGTTAATTATGTTACATTAACTCTAGAAACAGTTTCTTTATGTTGTACCTGACACATAACCAAATATTATGACAAAGGCAATTTAAATAGATCATAATGTTATCTTTTCCTTCCAGACAATGATAATAAACAAAAATAAAGATAGTAATCTTTATGTAGTGACATGGGCCTCTCCTGCTGCTTCAGGCATCTCTAAAATCTGATGAAACCTGATGATAGATTTCTTAAAGGGACTGGTCACAAAAAACCATTGGCAGTGCATTAAAGTGGTTGAAATATTGCAGAGCTCAGTAAGTCTTCCAAACGTTTAATTTTCTGGGCTCATTCTTGCAATTCAAATTCCTTTATGTATGTACCTGTTGGTACATGGCATTCCACTGTCAAATTACCAAAACTAGTGATGCTTTTCCAGGCCTCTGTGTTCAAAACCCATGCTTCGCAGAACTCTTGATTGTACAATGAGTGCTCTGGGTTCATCAGAACCATTTGAAAGCTGCTTTGATGTTTAAGGGTACAAACAAGTCATTTGTCAGATCTAGCACATGCAATTCAAAATTTATAGATTTACAGATAATTAAATCTCATTTGGAAACTTCCTTTTACCATTTTTGCCATTTCAAGAGCTCTGTTCAAGGGTCTGAAGATAGTTTCATGTTTTCAAATCTTGCCTTACTTTTGTGAAGCAATTTTTTCTAAGAACTATTAGTGTTTTCTTTCTGTTATTGCTCTTACTTGACTGGCTTATCCTAATACCTCCCTCTGCTTTTCCCTGCATTGTTCCTTCATTAAAGGTAGGAAAGTTTAGCAGTAAAAGGAGCTGAAGGCTTGGGGACATACAATTATCACAAGTTACTTTTTCTAGTATATTTGTTTGAATTAATTAATTAATATCTAGATATTTCTGTTTGAATTAAATTAATGTAGACTTGTCTTGCATCCTTACTTGCTTTCGATTGTTAGCTACTTACTATTGACTGTTAATAATAATTTCTTTTTCATCCAGCTCAAAAGCATGAAAAGCGAAGCAATAATGTAATTTATATAAAAATAACTTTTTGACAACAAAACAGCTTGCAGACTGATGAAGCTGATCCTAGTATCCTGCAAGTAGTAGGCAATGTTTTGTAGGATATGTTTTGATAAAATACCATAGGACCGTGAAAGAAAAATGTATTAATAGACCTGACTCACAGGATGAGTGGTCGTGGGTTTAGTCTCTAAACCCCTCAAATATATTTCTGTGGGCCAGTACTGAAAATGAAAGAGCTCAGAAATGTCTTTCCATTTTGAGAAGTAAACTGACAGTTTATCCCTTAGAGCAAACACACTGCATCTATCTGCACTGCAATTACCTTGAACTAAATTATTGTCATGATACTCAGCTAATTTGAGAAAATCTTTCACATGAGTAAGCTACAGCCACAAAATTCCAGTTGCATTTCCTTAGCTTCCTAGTGTCCCTCCAAAGTTGGCAATTTGAGAAGGGGGGAAAGCTGCAGAGAAGGAAATAAAAATTAAAATCTCCAAAAGAATTAAATTCAGTTTGTTCATTACCCCTACCTCTCCTGAATTTCAAAGAGCTTTCTTTTTTGTTCAGTGTGTGAAAAGTGTTATCTGTAAGTCTGGCAAGGACAGCAGCAGGAAGGAAGTGTACGCTGTTGTGTACACTGTGCATGTGGATTCCTGTTAGTGCTGTGCACTGTTGGGTTGGTTGTAGTGTGGGAGTTGCATTAGCACCAGTGGCAAGCTTCCTGTGGTTTTGATTCCTGGGGGAATTAAGTCTTGCCAGCTTCAGGGAATTGGAGTTCACCGCAGTAACTGGGCTGCAACTGCAAAGGGAGAATGGAGGTAATTTTTCCTGGGGATTCCTTATACATGGCTGAACACTAACTTTATAGGGCTTTTTTTCATTGAGAATGACCAGCGAACACAATACCTCTTAGCTAGTTTGGGGGCCAGCCAGAGAGCAGAGAAAATGCATATGTATAGAAAAGGGAAGGACTAATGGGAAAGTCAGCTATTAAAAAGAAATGAGCAGATGTAGAAGTTTGATAACAGCAGCTTAATGGACAGTGGAGCTATAAAGTACACAAATTTCTCAGACCATTGAAAGAGGGAGAAATTTTCATCCCCTTCCGTTTGAAATTTCTGATAGCTTGATTGAAAAAACAACATTTATTTATGAAAAGTGAGTAATTGTGCACTGAGGAGACAGTTGGAGTTGAGTGAAGAGCATGATTGTGTTCAGAGTAATGGCTGGAGTCTAACCATTGCGCACTTGCATCCTCAGACTTTTGCAATTACAAATCTCATTTGTTTTTCAGGATTGATTCTTTGCATTGCGTATTTTTCCTTCTCACGCTTAGCATCTGACTTTCAAATTTCTGTTCATGTTGCTTCTTATGTGAATGATGCTTAGTAGCTGCAGAAATACTCCTGAACTTTAGCCAAGGCTTCTGTCACACTGATTTCATTATGATCAGTGCCTGAAGTGGTTAAAGTGGTTGTGGTTGCTTGGTTTTTTGTAACATATTACAGAAATCCTCTTAGAAGATTACTTTGCCTTTCTAGTGTTCTCAGATGTGCTCACTTTACTGTTTTGAGGGTTAGTTTATATTTGATATTTTTGTATTTCATCTGGAAACAAATTGTTTTAAATATCCTCCTTTTACCTATTTCAGTTTTCTACAGTTCCTCCAAACAGATGCAGCATAGATTTATATTGAAGTTGTTATGAGGCATTTTGCGCATTCCTTTACCTCTCAAGGCTTTTCTGCATTTGCATGCTGGATTGTGCTGTCCTAGCAGGGAAGCTATAAATAGACTGTCTGATGCAGTGAGGCAGCTATGCCACAGTGGCCTTGGAAATCTCAGCTTTCACCTGTAACTCTGCATTCCCATTCCCACCGACCTCTCTCTTGCAGTAGCAGGATGCAAAAGGAACGTAAATGATTGATTGCTGCTGGTGGTGTCTAAAGTCTGAGTGTTTTAAATATGATGGAACAATGAAGAATAGAGTAAGCTGTGAAGCTGCTCCTATAAAAAAGGGGTAGGGATGTAATAATTGCAGTTACTGCAGTACGTTTGATTTTGGTTGTTTGCACAGGTGACTTCTAAATTGACCTTAATGTTATTGCAAAAATTAAGTGCTCTAAATCTTTATTTGTTCACAGAAGTTAGTTTAAGATTTTTAATCATTTAAGTTTATAAAGTACTTGTATGCTTTAAAGTACTATAGAGTACGTGTTTACATTGTGAAAGATGTCTTGTTTTCTTACAGTGTGAAAAATTCAAACTATTGTCTCCCATCATATACTGCTTATAAGAATTATGATTATTCAGAGCCAGGAAGACACAATGAGCAGCCAGGCCTGTGTGGCCTGAGTAACTTGGGGAATACATGTTTCATGAATTCAGCAATTCAGGTATGTACTTTAAAATGAAATCAGTTAGTGTTATTACTTGGAAATACTATCTTGTTCTGTTTTGTCATGTTTCAAAACTAATATTAAGAGATCTGCTAAGCAGCACGATAGGATAAAAAGTGAGGAAATAATACATCTTTATTGGTATACTTTAAAAGTTGATTTATGTAGCTGCATTCATCATAATCAATGTCAGAAAGATGTTTCACCAGTGTTCTACATGAGTGAGCTCTTGAAGTGGGATTCTTCGCTTTTTGTAATAATTGTCATGCACATATGTCACAAAAATGGCCTTTTCCTTTTGAAATGCACTTGAGTACTGATTGTAGTACCGAAAAATGTGTCGAAAAGTAGATGACTGATAAATTACTGGGCCTTTATTTCTGACTCATTATGTACTTTTAGTGCACAGGTTAACATGCAGGAACCTTCAAAAATATTTTCCTTTGACCTTTCCTCTCAGAATAGCTATTTCATGGATGAGATATTTTACAGGAATGTGTTAGCTTGTTTCTTTGCTGTGAATGCAAGAGAAATACTAGTGTGTCTGCTACTGCTCTACCAGAATGAAGCAACTTTAGTGTCTTAATTCTTAAATGGAAACTGCAGTTTTAGAATAATTAACAGTCAGAACTAGGAGTTTTGTTTGGTTTTGTTTAGTCCTCGAACTTGCCTTTTGCCATTGGAACAGACTTCTGTCAAAAAACTGTTACGTGTATTTAAGTTCTTGTTCACCTATTTTCCTGCTGAGTATGAAAATACTAGATCTTAACCAAGCATGCTGCAGAGTTGTTATCCTCCTTTTCTCCTTGGTCATTACAAGGATTTCTGGCTTATGTTTGTGATTTCTTTGGGTAAAATTGAAAAAAGAAAACACAAAAACACAACCCAAATGTTGTATTCCTTCTTTAGCCTGTTGGAGTTAAAAAGGAATTTCAGATACATTTGTAAGCTAAGTTTATGGAGTTGTTGAAATTTGTTCAAAAGAAAAATTTGTTCCAGAGTGTCACAGTGTATGGGATACTTCTATCCCTTCTTTGTGTTCA
Organism: Trochalopteron elliotii; assembly: GCA_024734555.1. Lineage (NCBI taxonomy): Eukaryota > Metazoa > Chordata > Aves > Passeriformes > Leiothrichidae > Trochalopteron > Trochalopteron elliotii. The sequence goes on from JANPWX010000064.1 coordinate 6,496,294, forward strand.
CAATCAGTGAATAATTTGGCCTTACTTTTCTGTAGCCTCCCATTAGGTAGCTGCAGAGAGCCACAAGATCTCCTCTTAGTCTTGTCTTCTTCAGTTTAAATTAATGCATACAGCTCTGCCTTTCCTTGTATGTTGTTGTTCAGGCCCTTGACCATGTTGGTGTCCTTTCTCTGCTCTTTATTACACTGGGGAGTCCTAAACAGGACGATGCTCCTGCAGCAGTCTCACAAGTTCCAAATGGAGGGGAAGATTTGCTCCCCTTTGCCTCTGACTGCAGTTGTTAATAACAGCCCAGTTTGCAGCTGGATACCTTTCCCATGGGGATGAACAGCAGGATTACATTTCCATAGAAAAGGACCACTGGGTCATATAAAGCAAAACTGCCTTCTAGCCAGTCAACCCCCACCTGTTAGTGGTATATAGGGCTATTCCATGTTTATTCCATACTTACTGATACCAGGCATCCATAAAATTCAACTTGTTTCTAAAAATGTTTCCATGAGGATACTTGAAGAGAAGTTGAACTGTGCAGAAAGTAATTAAATATTTTTCAGCATGCTTCGCGAAGGATGGCTAAACTGAAAGGGGGAAGGACACACATTTTGCAGTGTCCATTCTAACTAAAAATGCTACACATAACCTCTCTTGATTACTAAATTGCATCATTATGCTGTTGGAAAGAAAAGTGTGTGTTTTTGTCTAGTGTGTCAGCCAGAATTATGTTTTATAAGTTGAATTCAAAGAATATTCTTGCTACATAGTGAGAGGGGTTTTTTATGATTCTACCTTGTTCATCAAGCTACACTGATTAAATAAGGATAATTTTAATTACTTAGTCAACCTTAATTGAACTGGTATACCTGATTTGCATATCTGTCATTCGAAAGTAGCCTTTTAGGTTAGAATTCTAAGAATGGGTAGTTGCCTTTAGGAGTCTTATACAGCGTAACGAACTTGTTGCAGGTCACATCATTATCCCATTGTGTTAAACAGATTTAATTCTGGGGCCTGCATTAGTAGTAATATCTGCTTTGACTTCATTGCTTTTCAGTTACATCTAGAGAATTAAGTTTGCAAATAAATTCTGAGACACTATAGTGTAAATTAATAAATACAGGTTTGCTGATTACCAAGATAGTGTTCTGGGTAAGAAAATGAGGTGTTTATTGAGCAGTGTAGCTTTTAGTTCAGCATGGTACCTTTAATATGTCCTTGAAGGTCTGTTTTTTCAAATGCATTATTTAGTGGCTTTCTTAGCAAGGAAATGTAAAGTATCTTTCAGTTTCACCTACTGCATGTCTCAAAGAAGGTACTGTTCATAGTTTAATGTTTTCTAGGAAATCCATGGAAATGCTTTTTAGTGAAAGTATGATGTGTTCTTGACACACTTAGATCTCACAGGCTGCAGTCTTCCTCTTGCCACCACTCACATCTTTTTTCAGTTACTCAGAAAGCATGCATTTCACTGTGCTAATTTGCTGTTAATTTCATGTCCTACTTTTATCAAAGTAACATTGGATTATTCTGCCTGTGATACCTATGACCTGAGCACTCTAAATATGTTTTGATCTGTCTTAGTCTTGGAAGCAACAAAAAGATGGGCTCAAATAGTACGTGAATAGCAAATAGGGAATTCTGCTTGGGGAATATTGGGTGCTCTGGGCGTTTACCTGGATGATGGAGCAGGGTACACCCTCAGCAAGATCAGAGATCACACAATTCTGCAATGAGGAATTGCTATACCAGGTGGCTGTGCTGCCGTTCGGAGGGACCTCAGCAGGCTGGAACCTCATGAAATTCAATCAAAGGAAATGCAGAGCCCTGTGCCTGGTGGGGAACAACCCCAGGAACCTGTACACACTGTGGGAGGGGGTCAGCAACTGGATGGAAAGCAGCTTGGCAGAGAAGCACCCAGGATCCTGTTAGACAAACAGCTGAACAAAAGCCAGCAGTGTGTTCCTGTGGCCAAGGCAGACAACAGCATCATGGGCTGCACTAAGACAAGTATTGCCAGTAGGCTGAAAGAGGTGAACCTTTCCTTCCATTTAGCACTGGAGAGACACCCCCAGAGTTCTGAGTTCACTTCTGGGCTCCCCAGAGAGTTTAGGGATATCCTGGAGCAGATCTGGTAAGAGACCACACCAGTGATCAAGGATTACAGCATCTGACCTGTGTGGAGAGGCAGAGAGCTAAGACTGTTCATCCTGGAGAAGAGAAGACTCCAGAGTGATTTTACCATTTTTTGGACGTACCTGGTGGGGAAAAGTGAAGAAAACTAAGCCGAACTCTCCTCAGTGGTACCCACTGAAAGAAGAAGAGGTAATGGGCACAAACTGAAGCACATGTAATTCTTAAATATAGGAAACTTTGTTCTAAAATGGGGTTTATCAAACAGTGGAATAGGGTTTTCAGGGAAACTGTGAAGCCTCCATCTTTGAAGAAGCTTAAAACCTAACTGAGCAAAGTCCCAAGCAATCTGCTCTAGGTGACCTGTCTTTGAGCAAGTGGCTTGTGCCAGAGAATCTGCAGAGATGCCTTCTAATCTCAGCTGTTTTGTGATTCTCTGATCTACTTTATCTTACTTATCCTCCTAAGGTGTATTCCTTCACAATTGTGCTAACACAGGGTTGTTTATCAAGATAAATCTGTTTTCTTTTAAACAAAATAGTTTACTGTAGAGTATTGGACTCTGAAATACTAGTTTTGATTCCATTAATGTACCGAAAGCTCTGCTTTCATCCCTTCCATTCAGTTTGTGCTGGGTGTGATAGGTGTAGCTTCCTTCAACAGAAGCAGAGTTTAGTTTATCCATTTTCCAGCTGATTGCCACTTTTCTCAGATCTCTGTGCTTTCTAGAGAGCATTGAGGTCCCTGAGTGTTCACATAGGAGCCATTTCTGCTTCAGAAACCACTGCATTTCTCACACAGCTTCTCTTTGGTCTTGTCTCATGTACAGTAAAGATGGTTTGCATCACAGCTATTACAAATGTTCCTTGACAAAGAGGGGCAATTCCTTCACGTGGCTTTGTCTCCTGAGTCTGACGAAGTAGTGTGAAGGTTCTTGGCCTGTAAACATACCAGGTAGAAATGTGAAAATCCTGGCAATGTCTTAAATTTTGTTGCAAGTTCTTCAGTAGTTCTTTAATCTGTAGGTAAGGTTAGGCTTGCCCCTTTATCCTTCTGAGTAATTATTGTGAAGAGCTCTTTGCCCTTCCAAGAAAGGGTTTTTCAGTGTTAAGAAGCTCAGGACAACTGAAGGACAGATGATGAAGAGACAGGTAAGATCCTCTGTGGGATTACAGACAGCTTCAAGCTGGATGAGAGTAAGGCCAAGAAGGTTAAAATACCATTGTATATATCCCAGGTGCTGTCCTCTTACCACTGTTCCTTAATTTAAAAAAAAGCAATAATTCAGTGTTCTTATTTTGGTTGTATTAGAACTGCTGTATACTTCTCTTCAGATTCTTTTGACGGGAGTATTCCATGTATTTATTTTATTTCAGTGTAAATACCTAAAGCTTGTTTTTTTCTAATTAAGCCTAAATGTCTGCTTTTGCAGATCCAAGCATGAAATAAAACAGGAAAGACAAAAAGGGAGTGTGTAGATTTTATGAAATAGATATTATTATGAATACTTGAACCCATATTAAAAAAAAGTATTTGGCAAGCAGATGTTTTGTTCACTTTCACGTAGGTACATAGCTATATTCCAAGCTGAAAATAAATTAGAAAAAATGAGTATCATTAAGCATTGCTGTACTGCCACCTGTGGATGTTTCCCAAGTACTACTTTCCTATTTCAGTGGGATATTAGAGATTAGAGCTCTGTGGAAATGTTTTCGGGTTTTTTTTTCTTTTAGAGTGAATACCTGAGAGTTGTAAAATTTTCATTTTGTGATTAAAAAATAGGAGAAGGGAAAAAAAGTAAATGTTTTCATTAAAAGCATTCATTTTTTCCAAGATTTTTATTTTTATGGGTTTTTTCCATCCGTGTGATTATATGCATCTGGATTCTAAATAAGCGTTGCAATGGGCATTTCAGAAGTTTTCTTTCTTCAGAAAGCTGAATAATATTCTCTCGAAATTTACTTATGGCTGTGAGTTTATCTGGACAAAAGGTGTCATTTCACCAATACCTGAAATGATGAAGTTTTTCTTGCTCTGTTTCAGTTGCCATAGGCATGTGGAGTTTGGATTAGGAAGCGTATTAACTAAGCACTTTTTGCCGGGTCTGATAGCGTACAGACAGAAGTAAGATAGACTCGTGTAAAGTAAAGCACTTTTTTTCCCACGTGTCTTCTTTTCAGTCTGACAGCTCTTGGTCTTTTATTAGAAAGCTGAAATATGAAATTTCAATGTCCCTTGCTTAAAATTCTCAGTAAGTAGAACCTGAAGCTGAAGCACCAGGACACTTAGAGGAGTATTCAGTTTTCAGTATCTCAATTCATGATCCTGCTGTCTCCTTCTCATTTCCTCAGTTCACTGCCATGATAGGTAGTGATGTTTTCTTTATTTTGGAAGTTTATTTTTGTCATTATTTTTGTGCAGTATTCCATATGGGATTTGAAGAAATGTTTCCTTGTTCCCTTAGGATTATAGGATGATTCGTGGAACTTCAGGAGGTTTCTGGTGCAACCTCCTCAAAGCAAGGTTGCCTCTGAGGTCAGAATAGGTTGCCCAGGGCTTTATCCAGTTGGATCTTGAAAACCTCCCGAGAAGGTAGAGCCTCTTAGTTCCGCTGCTTGACTGTTTTTACAGTGAATTTTTTTTCCCATATATTCTTAACCACTCATGTTTCACCTCATGCCCATTGTTTCTTTTCTTCCTAGTATGTACCACTGTGAAGTGCCTGATTCAGTCTTCCACTTAACTTGCCTATAGGTACTAGAGGGCTGCTCTGGGGCCTCCCTCAAACAGTCTCTTCTGCAGCCTGATCAAGCCCTGATGCTTCAGCCTTTTCTCACAGGGCAAGTGCTTCTAGGCCACTGACTGTCTTGGTGGCCCTCTTTCTTCATTCTTTTTTTTTTATTTTTATCAAATAAGCCTATGCAAACTCTTATATCAGAATTATTCCATACTTAAATCACAGAGATTTAGAAAAGTATGTCTTGACTATTTTTATTATTATATTTCCCCCTCTATGAAGGTTTCATAGGACAGGTAGACTTGCAAACATTATCATAGGCTAATATTGTATACAGTATTCCAGTGAGGCTACAGCACTGAGATGTGTGTATATGTGTGTGTGTGTATGTAACACTAAAAATAGTGATTCTTCTTCTTTTTCATTTTCCTGTACATCTTAACTTATTTCCAGGTTATTAATATGTAATATGGAAGTAATATGTAATATGGATTTCAGTGTTAACCTTTGTCATGCTGAGGATTAATCTTCTCTCCTGTCTCTTGGAGTTTCTGCCTCCTATTCCATACTTCCCATGATCTTTTCACTAAATGACCAGGTTCAGAGAACTTTACAGAAATTTTGTTGGTTAAAGAAAACTTGTAGAGACAGCAGTACCTGAAATGAAGTGCCATTCTCTTACCTCTTTAGTTCACAAACAGTTTTCCATAATTTTGCTGTATTTGTTTGGCTGTTTTGGCTGCTATTATTCTTTACGTGTTGGTATACTTTTAGTTTGCTTACTTTCTGTGTTTTTAAACAAACAGAAAACCCCGAACCACTAGGTTGAACAGAACACATGAATCAGGTAACTTTACTGTCCAGCAGATTGTCGTGGTTCTAATAGACACTTTCCATAAGGCTTCCTGAATAACCTACAACATATCACATGAGAAAATTAGAACATAGGATTCCCTTTAAAGTGGCTTATGGATGCTTTTTTCTCTGACTCTAATCATGATCTTAAATAATTCTCCACTGTCAGCCTTTTCAAAAAGTAAACATATTTGTAATCATTTAGCTTTGTCAGTTACGTTGAAAGGATCAATGCATATGTAGCCAACTTTATTAGCTACTTTAGCAGGTACTCTTTTAAAGACTGTGGTATCTGATATTTTAGAAAAATGTCAGCTTTGTACTTCAAAACTTGGTGTGTTGAGATAGACATTTGTGCATTTCAATACTGCCATCGGTGTCATCTTATGTTGTAATGGGGACATTTTTAAAGGAAAAAGGGAAATTATCTGTAGGAATATTCCTGACTTACACTACAAATATTAATAAATTTTATGAGAAAGTGACAAAACCAATTTATCAGGTAAAAACTAGAAACAGATTAATTATTTTTTTGGTGGAATCCACATTTTCAGGACATCATACTTGACTAACAGAAAGACCTGTAGAAAAATACAGTATTTTTGCATTATTTACTTCCTTGTGTTGGACATTGCTCACACTAAACTAAACAGTTGAACTAATTTCATCTCCTAAACCCACCCAAAAGTAATCCAGAAGACAGCACAGATCTGTGAGGTAGGAGGAGTTGGGATCACCACTACTGGAAGTAAAAGTTCTTTGCCATATAGCAAGTGGAAAATGAGATTTCTTCAACTCTGAGTGTCCAAAAGTGTCTGTAATACCAGTAATTTTTTTTTGCAGTGTTGACAGATCCTGAAAGCTTTAGGTGAGGAGGAAGAGAAAGAAAGGAAGGAGTTTGATATAGGCATGAAACTCAGCTCTCTACAGCATGTGACTGGTTTTGCTTTGTAATATTGCACAGGTATGATAGGCAGACATAGGAATAATTTTTTTTTGCCTCACTCAATAAAGGTGAAATTCTTCCAGTCTAATTCTTGTATCTTATGCAGTAGCATAAGTGGAGCTCTTCCCCTTGTTTACAGAGAGGCAGACGAGACTGGTGAAATACTTGACCTTTCCTCAAATCTTTTAATAAAGGAAAGAATGCAGAAAAGCTTACAATATTTAATGAACAAACTCTTAAGAATATATGCTAAGGCATGGCGTGGGGCTTATTCCTGAATGATGGAAATGTTTAAAGGGGTATGAAGAGTAGCACACAAAAATTCAAAGTGAAATTGTAAATCATACTTCAGTGATTACATTCTGCTGTCTCCAAATGCTGAGAGAAGAGACAGGCTATTACAGAGGATAAGTGGTTATTTCAATCTAAAACAAGGTTCTTGCTTTCCTTGGACTAATTTCAGCTCTAAAGGGTTTCACAAGATTTAAAAGAACATAGGGCTGCAGTAAGTCTAGTCCCTCTCGTATAGATTGCTGTCTCCAACAGCATCCATAAGCTGATACTAACAAAGAGAAGGGAAAGGCCAAGCATCCTCACCTTCCCTCACCTGCCAAAATAAAAGATTTTTTTTTCAAATGTTGCTCTGAATATGGTATAATTTGAACTAGTAAGCCCTGTTGGTTCTCTCTTCCAAGCATGTATGTACTCTCTACTTTGCAACATCTATTACAGCAACAAGAAACACCTTGTTTTGTTTGTTTTAAATCTTGATAGAAATTATGTTATCATGCTGTGGTTGGTTGGACTACTGTTTTATAAATTTTGAGGTAGAGCTCTTGACAGATATTATCTGAGCATAACTTGTAATGACAGCTGTAGCCGGTCTTGGTTTAAAGCCATTGTTTGTTTCTGGAAAAGATTGTTTAGGGTTTTTCTCTCTTCCTTTCAGGCACTAGACATTACAGTTCATGGCTGCTTTAACAAAATTAAAACATTCTTTGTTTAGAACTGATTCACATCACTGTTCTAAAAAGTCTGTATTATTTTTTGCAGTGTCTGAGCAACACACCTCCTCTTACAGAGTACTTCCTCAATGATAAATACCAGGAAGAGCTGAATTTTGACAATCCTTTAGGAATGCGAGGTGAAATAGCAAAATCTTATGCTGAGCTTATCAAGCAAATGTGGTCAGGAAAATACAGCTACGTTACCCCAAGAGCATTTAAGGTGAGTAGGGAAATTACATTGAATATACATTGTCAGTTTGGGTTTTGTACTTTTAAGTATATAAAACTTAGAGAAATATGCAAAAAAAGGAATTTGAAGTACTGTTTATCAATATGCAGTCCATTCATTGAACTGGTAAAACACTTGGATGTATATTTCAGTGTCACCTGTCCTTGTGTGTCCATCGTTGAGAATTAGTTTTGACTTCCTGTCTCCATTGAAAAGCTTATCTTTTATAACCACAAGTTTTACCTTTTCAATGTGCTGCTATAGCATCTCAGAAGTATCTACTCTTTCTAACAATTAAGGTACCAGAAGTGTTTAGCTTTTTTTTTTTTTTTTTTTTTAGACACAAGTGGGACGATTTGCACCACAATTTTCTGGTTATCAGCAACAAGATTGTCAAGAGCTGCTGGCTTTTCTCTTGGATGGTTTACATGAGGATTTGAATAGAATTAGGAAAAAGCCTTATATTCAGTTAAAGGATGCAGATGGGAGACCAGACAAGGTAGGGTTTTAGAGCTGATCATATTCACTTTTAGTCGAAGTTGTATGGTGTAAGATACTTCTACACGATTATGCACTGGAGGGTGGGGAAACTGATTGTGTGTGGCTTTGTCTGGAAGACATTTCAGAAAATAGGAGTAAACTTTAAAATTGAGATCTTGAGAAAGTGTTTAAATTTCTCTTTATTTTTAAGATCATGCAGGTGCATGGGAGGATGGTAAGGCCTTTTTTAAGACTTCATTAAGACCATCTTGTTCAGTTCAATGCTGAGTTCAGTTAGAAAAGCAATTCCCATTCTGTTGTTCTTTTATTTTTATATCTACAGTATGGAGCATTCTGTCTCTCTCCCATACTCGGACTTTAGGGAAACTCTTCTTTTGTTATGAGTGTGGAGTTAATTCAGATGGAATTTTTAGGTTTATCTACTTTTGTCCTTCCCTAAGCTACGTGAAAGTTACTCTCAGACTCTGTAATACCATGAACAGGATCTGTATCCCAGGAAAAGCACAGATCTTTCAACCTGCAAACCTGATAGTAGCAACATTCCTTATGGGTCCTTTGGAGTGACATGTCTGTTTAGGTGGTTACTGAAAATGTTCTGCCAAGGACTTCTACTAATAATTCTCACTATTCATTTCCTACTACTTTGTCATAACCCAGATCATGCTTTGTTTACAGGTGGTTGCTGAAGAAGCCTGGGAAAACCATTTGAAGAGAAATGATTCCATCATTGTAGATATATTTCATGGCCTTTTTAAATCTACCCTAGTTTGTCCTGAATGTGCTAAGATATCTGTAACCTTTGATCCCTTTTGTTACTTGACACTTCCATTACCTATGAAAAAAGAACGCACTTTGGAAGTTTATTTAGTTAGAATGGATCCACTTGCAAAGCCTATGCAGGTAAGCAGCTTAATTGATGCACAAACACTTTGATTCATGAGGTGTTAACAATGAACCCAAGTTCCTTTACACAGTGCACATTTATAAGCAAATCCAACAAGATTTATTTTTCTGGTATGTGTTCTGAAGTCTCACTTAGGAAAGTGGGGAAGACTGTACATACCTGAGGAAGCTGTATATACCTTGTACAGTTTCAAGAAAGAATTAGTAATTTCTTTATGGTTGTGTTAATAAGGCTTCTTAATCTTTAAAATGTATGCTGACATAATTTTTTGAGAGCTGCTATGATGAATTTTTATGTTTATAAAAATATTTATACACTTAATTCATAAGAGTTAATTTCTTGGTTTCTTAATCACAAAAGGCAAATATTTGTAATAAATGGTGCAAAAAACCCCATGACTAAATATATTAGATAGTCTTGAATTCTTCTGTGCTCTCACCTTGTAGTCAAAAGAAAAAATTTCAGATGAGATTTCTTTGTGAGGAGTATCCCTTTTGCCATTTTTAGGAAGGGGATGACATTACACACATTCTACAGAAATGTGATGAAAAAATGTACATAAGGTTATCATAACCAAGTCATGATTAAATGTTCTGGCTGTACCATATATGGTGAGGATAAGTGAAATAAATACAGCACAGGCAGTTATGCAGGCGGTCAGAAAGGCTCTAATACCTGAAATCAGTACCATAAAAATGAAAGCGGGAGAAAAGAGTGTTTTCAAAGGCAGTAATGAGTTGGGGAATTTGAAGGTGAAGGGAGGTGTATTACTAATGAGAGGTGAGCCTGCTAGAAATGTAATTGTGAAAATAGGGGACGCACGGTAGTTGCACAGGGGACACAAAGCAATTGAAAACTACTGAAGTAGTTGAACATGACTCATGATGTGAGATAGTTGTGCTGGAATTAATAATTAGGGAAGAGTACCAGTTCAGGAGAGTTTTTGTGAGACTAAATGACTGTTAAACTTAAGGATATAACATGCTATACTTGACAATTAATTACAGCGTTAATAATACCTTATTTCTAATTAATACTGTGTTTATTATGCAAATAACAGGTAAAAGTTTTGTGTGGAGTTTTATTACAGACTGCAGATGCACTGCATAAGGGAAGCCACAGTTTTCTTTGACTTTAATCATCAAGTTCTCTCTCTGCATGCAAAATGAAAATCTGTTGCCTGCCGTTGCTTTTTTTCCTAGTAATACTTTATAAACAACTTGTGTTGTATTCCAGATTTAATAGTCTTTTCGATAGCACGTATACTATTTAAATACTTAAATAAGAAGGTGCTGTTGAAATGCTTATCTTAAGTAATTTCTACTGTTAGTCTTACAGAAAAAGTAAAACAACATTAAAACAAGCATTGTATAAACTAATAAATGGAGTATTCAGTAAGTGTGTATTTGTAAAGTTGTGCAGATTACTACATTTTCAGCTTTTGGAACTTGTGTTAGTTGGTCTACATACTTCTTAAGTTTCAAAAACATGAAAGAAATACATGAAATATGCTGAATATGTGTTGTTTGGGGTTTTTTTCCTCATGTATATTTGTTCTCTTAAGAAATTAAAATGATATTTTCCTTTTTAGTACAAAGTAGTTGTTCCCAAAATTGGAAATATATTGGATCTTTGCACAGCATTGTCAGCTTTGTCTGGTGTTGCTGCAGATAAGGTAAGAGTGATCTCTTATGTAAAGCACAACAAATAACATTTTAATGTGTATTAACCTGCTTTAACAATGTGTACGCCATTTTCTTTTCAGATGATTGTTACTGATATATACAATCACAGGTTCCACAGGATATTTGGCATGGATGAAAATCTAAGTAGTATTATGGAACGTGATGACATTTATGTGTAAGTGTAGACAACTTGCTTCATGTCTCTTTGCAGTTTGTTTAGTTATTTGCCAAATATTGAAACCTAGATACCAGATAAAGATTAAACTGGGAGGGGATTTTTTTTTTATTTTTCTCCTTTGTAGCCTTTTCCATGACAGTTGTTCTTTATATTTCTGATTGTTTTTCTTCTAGATTTGAAATTGCTATCAATAGAACAGAAGATACAGAACAAGTCATAATTCCTGTTTGTTTAAGGGAAAAGTGCAGGCACACTAGCTACAGCCATAGTGGTTCTTTACTATTTGGTCAACCTTTTCTCATAGCAGTGCCTAGAAACAATACTGAAGATAAACTGTATAACCTGCTGCTGCTAAGAATGTGGTAAGTTTTTTGTTAAAAGAAAAATTAGTTTGTTAAGAATAATACTAATAGTTGAAGTCAGTAGGCATGTACTTTCCTATGCATTTCTAACATACTGATTAGATTTGAGTACTTATATTTGCTTTCTGTTGAACATTAATATAAATATAAAACATAAATATAAAATTTTAGCCACTAATGTGGATTTTAATGTGATTTTTTGTTAGCATGACCTCATCCAAAAAATATTTGAGAAGACAGTAGAGAGTCAATCTGTATTGTTAAATAATTCTCTTTTATGCTTAGCTTGTTAGGTCTTGGTAAAGTGGAAATGTTTTCCAGTTGTTCTGCTATGGTTATAATTCCTGTACCTACTGTTCAAGTTTATATACTAATTTATGTTGTAAAAGTACATGGTAGACACTTTCTGAAACTAGACTGGGATTAGTGTCATTATATAGAAGAAATTAAAATCCTATCATCTCCAATTTAAATTTATGCTTTTTCTGTTGATGTAAATTTCTCTGTAATATAGTTAATGAGCAGTTTAAAAAAAATGAATTGTGGACAAACAGAGAGTGAGACCGAGAATCAAAATGCCTCAGACCAAGTAGCTGCCAAAAATACACAGTCACATACGAGCAGGTTTTCCTGTGTGCTTGTAACACTAGACATGTTTTGCAATAAAACTGATAATCTGAGTAAATCAGAAAGGCATGCAGAAATACAGTACACTAGCAAGGACTTGGGATAAGAATTTGATTACCATTTTGAACAATGGAAATCATTTAACAATCTGTTGCTTCTAACTGTTGCTTTCACTTGTTGCATTTAGCCGATATGTAAAAACATGCACTGAAAGTGAAGACACCGAAGGTTCCCTGCATTGCTGTAAGGACCATGGTATCAATGGTAATGGCTCAAATGGAATACATGAAGAAGGATCTCCAAGTAAGAATGGAATATCTGAACTTGTTTAGTATTTGGTGTTGAATTCGAAATGAAAGTTAAATCTCAAGTGTTTTTCAATTACTGTCATTGTCTCATTTCTTCCTCTTTATTCTTCCAATCGCTTTAGGTGAAATGGAGACCGATGAGCAAGATGATGAATCCAGCCAGGATCAGGAACTTCCCTCAGAAAATGAAAACAGCCAGTCGGAAGACTCAGTTGGGGGTGACAATGACTCTGAAAATGGATTGTGTACTGAGGATACTTGCAAAGGTCAACCGCTCACGGGACACAAAAAGCGATTGTTTACATTCCAGTTCAATAATTTAGGCAATACTGACATAAACTACATCAAAGATGATACCAGGCATATTAGATTTGATGATAGGCAACCTAGGCTTGATGGTAAGTCACAGGGAACAGCATGGGCAATATTTGGTTCTGAGACTCTTTTCTGACTCTCACATTTCATTTTCTTTGTGTGCTGTTTGATATATTTTTCTTTTAAATAGTAAATTCTGTACGAATAACTAATTTTTTATTGCAGTTGACTTTTTGAAATGCAGAATTTTTATGTGCTTCAATTTTTTGTATTAAATTCATTATAGAATTGTTTAATTTATTTTGAAGAGTGTTTGCCCAAAGTTAATACAATTTCATGTAAATCAAGAAATAATATTAAGAGAAAACCTTTTTTTTTTTAATCTTAGAAAGATCTTTCCTTGCTTTGGATTGGGATCCTGAATTGAAGAAGAGATATTTTGATGATAGCGCAGCAGAGGTAAGCTGATTATGTTGCTGCCTTTTCCAGCACAAATAAGAATTAAACATAAAAAATGCAGCTTAATTAGTGTGACATACGAGATTGTAAGTCTTCACAAGAAGAAGCAATTATATCTTTTTCTCGTGTTATTCTTAGTAAATGTGTTGTCATAAATAAACTTCATATATACATCCAAGTAATTAGCAAATGTGAGGCTTATGAACTGGGAAGTAAATCTGAAGCTGTGGAAACTTTTTACTTGAATGGTTTCTGATCAGTTTTTCCATATATAGGAGCTTTGTAGTTACTGTTTATAGTAAGACGACATCACTAAAATGAGTTTTGTTTCATTTGTTCTCTTAACTCAAGAAATACTTCTCTTTAGGATTTTGAAAAACATGAAAGTGTGGAATATAAGCCTCCCAAAAAGCCTTTTGTGAAATTAAAAGATTGCATTGAGCTGTTCACAACAAAGGAAAAATTAGGTGCTGAAGACCCATGGTAAGCACAAAAAATTACAGTTGTGTTCTGTGGTGTATTTCTCAAAATTAATCAAAACCACACTTGAACATAGAGATAAGTAGTTGATTTATTAATGGTATTTTGAATCTTGTTATTTCAGACATAGTTGAAAATTCTCAAAATGTTTTCTGTTTTGATCTATTACTTTACCAAATTTTTTACCATTTGCAGAAGGTTATATCTGTAAGGAAGACATTTAATGCATTTTCACAATTAGGAAGAAGGGTTGACACATAAGGTGCTCTAGTCTGTGGACTGTGATGGACAGTGAATGAATAATATTGTGATAAATTCAGTGCAGTCATTTAAACAAATACTCCTTTGTGAGAGGAGAGAGATGAGTTGGTGCATATTGTAGTTTCTTTATGGAAATACATAACTTGCCTTGCATTGATATATGAAGTAGGGATGTGCATAAACACCAAGTTTATGGGATGGGGGATGTCTGTAGGCAATAGAACCCCTCAAATTCATGTTCTAGCCATTAGGGTTTTGGCAGAGATTTTTATTCTATTCATGGTTCTTCCAGATTATAATTCGGAATCACATCTGAATATTCATAACTGTAGTATGTTCCTCTGAGGTCCTTTTTTTCCAGCAGATAACGATCTTTCATCAACACCTTTAAGCTCAGAATTAAGTTTGAAAAGAGAGTGCCAGTTTTTCTTCTGTGGATACGTAAAAGTTTTGGAGATCTCCCAACATTGTCACCAGAGTTTCTCATATATTTGTGTAGGGTAGGGAGCTAACTTAAAAGAGATCTTCTTTTTTTTTCTGGGTTTGCTAGATTATACAAATTAGATTATTGGATATATATATATAGATTATTGGATAGACTGTTTGAGATACCGTATAACTCAGATATGGTGAAGCACTTTATTTTGGCAGCACATTTTAAGCAGAGTATTTTAACTACCAAATACAACTGCAGAAGTCAAGCAGCTGCTAGTAGATGCATCTCACTGGAGGTCATTAATCACATTTTTCTTCATTTGTTGGGTCGCCGCAAGCCTAATCTACAAGAGTTCATCATCCCTAGTCCAGCACTGTTTATATTCTACATATTCTAAGCCAACTGGGAAAACAGATTCTCAGTTCCAGCCTGCCCTTAACAGTTCTCCTAATTTTTTGTCATTATCTGATGTTGCTATTTAAAGACACTTGTACAGTCTTCTAATTAGGGTTCATCATCTTTTTTTTCCCCTAGATTTTCACTTGTTAGATGCCAAAGTGTAGAATATGCACAGACTACTTCACAGAAGAGTTGCCTCCATTCATTCTTACTTATCTTCTTCCTTGAGCATTAGTTGCTGAAAGATTCAAATGTACATTGCAGGGAACAGAAATTTCTAAGTCACAGCCTCTTTAATACTTCCCTACTAAGAAGGGAAGTTTCTAGTAATGAGTTGTTCCAGTAGTCACTGTTAACTGGTGTTTAGATGGTAGATGGGATAGGTGGTGGATGGATGAATTTGGAAATTGAAACTTGAAAGAACCACATTTATCTGTTACGTTTGGCTTTTTTTTTTATGGTTAGTTTCATAACACTTAATCTTTTTTTTTATATATATAGTGCAAGAATGCTGTGTTTTAACTAAGTATACAGGGATCTGGTCAGGGATGTAGGAGATGAGAATCCAGTACTGGGGGATGCTGCTTCTGTGTTTAAAATTATTTTGGCCTTCACTGAGATCACACTTGCACATTTCAAACTGGAAGGGATATCTATGGCACTAGTAACAGAGGGTGAAAAGTGTGTGGTTTATGCTCATTCAGTTCCTCTCATTCATGTGACTTTCTCTTTGGTAATGGATTTTAACACACATATGGACTACAATTATGTAAAATTGATGTTTTTTCCTTTTAGGTATTGTCCAAACTGTAAAGAACATCAGCAAGCTACTAAGAAGTTAGACTTGTGGTCACTGCCTCCTGTACTGGTAGTTCATCTGAAGCGCTTTTCCTACAGCAGATACATGAGGGACAAGTTGGATACATTGGTTGACTTTCCAATAAAGTAAGAAATTCAAATATTTTGATGCTAAAAGTGTAAAAGCATGACTAGGGCATGTGTTAATATGGCAATTACATAAAATGGGTTTGTTCTCAGCTTCCATGAGAGGATCCAGTTAACTAATGACAAAATGCTTCTGGGTTAAAAGTATAAACTTGGCAAAATAATAATAATGTAAAAATGTGAAAGATTACTGGTTCCTGTTCCATTTTTCACAGAGTGAAAGAGATGCACTGGCAGAGTAGTCTGGTGTATTTTTCTAGGGCATATAAAGTAAAGGGCTCTGAGACCACCAAACTGTGGTTAAAAATGCTATTAACATGACTGACTTCTGTTTTGAGTTTTGTTGTTTATTTTGTTTTGTTTTTTAACAGTGACTTGGACATGTCAGAGTTCCTTATTAATCCCAATGCAGGGCCTTGCCGCTACAACTTGATTGCTGTCTCCAACCACTATGGAGGAATGGGAGGAGGGCATTGTAAGTTGATTTCAAGTGTCATCATTCTAGATGTCAGCTTTCTTTCCATGTTGGTTTTGTTTGAAGTACTGATCACTTTGAATCAATGGTGCTTTTTAAAAGTTGGGGGACAGGTTTTGTCATTACCTTGAAATGCTTTCACAAGTATTTTAACACAAAAATCTGTACACAGTGAGCTTTCAAGGGTAGTGGTAGGTTCTTTTATACTTCTAGCTATGCATATTTTGAAAAAATGTAAGAGCTACTGTACTCTTACAACTGATGTTGTCTTGTTTGTCTGTGTTTTTGTTCATTGTGCTTCTCCTTGAAAGCAGAAAAATGACTGACAGATTGTATTTTGACTGTCCTTTTCAGTATAGATTGTTTTTAGAGGGGAGATACTAGTGATTAAACTCTCTTTGCAAAAAAAAAAAGTGTTAAAGATGTTTAATAGTGATAATGATTTTAAGTTAAAGTGTTTGACAGTAACACACTCTAGTAACTTATTGTATTACCTCTATGAAGATACAGAGTCCTGACAGATTGTACTTTCTTGTCCTAGATACTGCTTTTGCAAAAAATAAGGATGATGGAAAATGGTACTACTTTGACGACAGTAGTGTGTCCACTGCAAGTGAGGACCAGATAGTGGCAAGTATCTTCTATGTTTCCAAATTTGGGACTGTTGATGTTTTCTTGTCGGGGCAGGAAAAATGAAGAGTAAGCCATTAAACTTGTGTTAAATTTGTGGGCAGTAGTTTGTGTTCTTTCAAAGGACAGTACAAACCAAAAATGTTTTGCTACAAACATGGAAAAATAATTTACATAAACAATCTGCATTTCTTTGTAATTTTACCTTGTATACTTGGAAGCAAAGAAAAGGTTGGTAACCTGGATTGTAAATGTTTTGCTAAAAGCCTCATGAACATACTGTCCTACCCTCTTTTACAGTCCAAAGCAGCATATGTGCTCTTCTACCAGAGACAGGACACAATCAGTGGAACTGGCTTTTTCCCACTTGACCGGGAGACTAAACAAGGTGCTTCAGCTGCCACAGGCATCCCACTAGAAAGTGATGAAGACAGCAATGAAAATGATAATGACATAGAAAATGAAAACTGTATGCACACTAACTGATGGGAAGAACTAGAAGCCATAAAAGAGACTCTCTTACTGGGGATACGGATTGAAAGAGTGAAAATGCCCACCAAATTAAGAATAAAAATCTGAGATGGGGAGTTTCAGATAATAGAATGTAAATCTTTATTACATTTTAACATGTGCAGTACTTGAAGTGAAACAATAAAAACTTAAACAGAAATTGTCTCTAATGCATTTACAGTCTCATATTCACAAAGTATATATAGGAAATTACAAATAAACCCCCTTTAAGTTTTCTGCTGCTGATTTTCTGATGGATTATGTTTTCTTTTGTTTTGGATATGAATTAATAACTAAAATATTAAATCTGTGGACTTCTGACATTTACTTTCCTAGTACTGCAAGAATACTACTGCCAAGTCTAGTTTCTGGATGAATATATATGTGTTCTTTAGGCTGCCAACAGACTACAAGTAAAAATGTCATAAATACCTAAAGTAGTTTTCTTGAAACAGCAAATTTTTGTTTCTCCCATTTTTTTTATTTCTTTTTTTTTTCCTTTTTATTCGGTCACAATAGAAGAAATAGCTTGAAAAAGGTTTTTTTAACCTTTTGTGACATATTGGAGCATCCAGAATATTATGTTCATCTTACTTCTGCTGTGGAACAGGTTCTGGATTTTATGCTGCATTAACAAAAAAGGTTTTCAGTTAAATGTAAGTATCCATTGTTGCTTGTTGGAATCGACTCTGCAGACATAATTCCTGTTATATTGCTTCTAAGACATGCATAATTTTTTATCTGATAACAGTCCAAAATTTAAATTGTGCTATAAGTTCTCTCTCCCCAGTTTTTGTAGTTTGACAGCTTGCAAACTACTCTGTATTAAACTCAGAGTTAATAGTATTCTGTATCCATAATAATGACTGTGTATCAGGCTTAGTTGAGAATTTTTTCAATATGACCTGCCTTCAAATTGTTAATTAATGAAATCACTTTAAAGGTAGGCCTGTTAATTTTCTGTGTGTGTTCCGGATGGAATTCACCATAGCCTTACAGTGTATCTGAAAAGGTAACTCATAAGAGAATTGGCATTTGCATGTTCAAGTCAGAACCTGTACAGTATATAAGGCATACAAACTCCAAGTTGGATTTCAGTTAACTATGTTCAGGGGTCCTAAGATGCCAAAATAAGTGTGATAGTTTGAAACATTTTTTGATTTGCTGCTTTCCCATTGATCTAGTTGGAAGAATGTATTGTTGATTTGCATACAATACTGCCTTTGAGAGGGGCTCTTAAATGTGGGGGCACACATCACATATCTACTACCTGGAGAATTGCTTTGTGTCCCACTGTTTAAAATTTAAAAAAGAAAAAAGCAAAAAGTATGATGTTCTTCACTTGAACTAATCAAATACAATAGGTTATAAATTGTGTATTGTAAATAAAAGTTCACTCTGTGAGTGCACATTTTGGTAAATTATTTATTTATGTTAGCATTAAAAAGTTTAAAAAATTGCATTTGACCAGGATATAAATGAGATATGTTGGACATGGCTTTGCTTTATACCTTGATATTAAAACTGGTGTTTCATCCTGGTATTTTAAAGCTGCTTTGAGGTTTTGTTTTTGTTTTTTTTTTTTAATGTAAACTAACCTCCTGCATGACAGAGGTTAAAATTTTGTCTGCACTTGAGTTCACTTGGGTTTACATTTGAAATGCGCATGTTTATTTATACAGATTTCAATAAAGCTATTCAAGGCCTTATTTAGTGTTCCGTTTTGTTAAATTCTTTTCCCACGGTGTTTCTGTCATGGGTAGTCTTTGTCTGAGAAGTATATTCTCAGTTACAAACTGGTTATATAATGACCAACGTAGAACAAGATTAATAGTATTTCAAGTAGATAGTATATATAAAAAGGTTTCTCTCTGGTCATTGGCCGTAAAACATTTAAAAGGCTGCAAAAACAATATTGTCATAACTTTGTTTGTTTGTAAAATAATACTGTGACAATAATCAAATGCAAATATACTAATTGTGAGATGGCTGGGAAATGAGGGAATGTATTTAAGATTAGACAAACCTATGGGGTTGGCGGCGGGGAAATTATACAAGCTTTTGGAAGTAATCCTAGAGAAGTGATCAACTCCTAGTAACACAGACAAAGAGCCCCTCTATGTTCATGCTACCGTTTTTTCTGTATCTTGTTAGCCTAGAACTTGTTTGGAAAAACAACACAGAGCAAAGAATCTGATTTGACTTACCA
Organism: Trochalopteron elliotii; assembly: GCA_024734555.1. NCBI lineage: Eukaryota > Metazoa > Chordata > Aves > Passeriformes > Leiothrichidae > Trochalopteron > Trochalopteron elliotii. Next base: position 6,515,879 of record JANPWX010000064.1, read on the forward strand.
AAGTAACTTAGAAGTTTGTAGATTGGAGCTTTAGTATCTGATAACTCAGAGTCCTAATGCACTTCATTCTCACTTTGAAAATGCAAATAAACACACACATATGGAATGTTATATTTGAAGGAATATACTTCCCTACTAATAATTGGATCACCCAACTAGAATTTAAGATGGTGTAGATCAAAGTTTAATTACAAAAAAAAGTGCATAGATGCTTTTTTTTTTTTTGTTATTGTTAATTTCTTGGCTTCCAAGAATACAAACACCTCATTTGTATAATCAGCTTCCTAATGAGGGATAAAAATCAGTAATATCTCTATTCGAGTCTCTCAAAGGTTTTGGGAATTCAGTCATGTTGAGTTTTATAAAGCATATTCACATGTAAGATGCAATTCTTCCAGAGTGGCCACACTTTACAGGAAGTATTATTATTTACAGTGTTTATCAAAAGTTATTCTCAATTCATCATTTATAGGGAGAAGAGGATCATAACACCTGTTGTGAATCATGTCAGATAAAAATCCAGTGTGCTTTTTTCATCAGAATGTTTGCTATCAATAAGTATCAGCATAAACTCTAAAATCACAAGATTCGGTTAACTTTGTTAATGTGACAGTCACAGAAACAAAACAGAGTAGGAAGCAGAAGACAGCTTGCAATTCCCACTTACTCTGTGTATTTTGTGACAGCAATATGTCATTTAAAGGCAAGCTGGGAGGGAAGGAAAGGTAAAGAAACACTGCCCAGGACCTCTTGCTTTAGTTGGCTTCAGGCAGTGTTCTGGATGTTTTGGTGCAGATAGCTCCCAGATCTGTCCACCTGAACTGAAGTCCCTCTTGCCTTCCTGGCACAGACATGAAGTTTGCAGCTTACTTTAGAGCTGATGAGAAACTGTCAGATGTTCCACATCCACAGTCAGATGATGTGCAAATATCTGCAGCATCTACAGCTACTTGCTAATGGGAAGGCCACAACTGTGTTCTAAGTTTCCCAGGAAGTTAGCCCTGTGTTATGGAGTGCAGTGTAATTTTTCAAGAGTTTTGAAATATTTAGATGGAAATCAGTGTGGCAGGCAAAGAAATTATTTGGCCAACCCACTAGTTTTCTTTAAAAATTATGCTGCTTTCTTTGATGTCAGAGTTGTAGTTGCAGAGTATGGTTTTTCATTGTTTCTAAGGACTAGGTACTTTGACAAAGAAAATCACCATAAATGTAGTGAAACAATAGGAAAATTATATGTGATAGAATAAGCATATTCTTAGTCTGCAGGCAAATTGCTCTCTTTGGATTTTTTTAGTTCTCTTTCCCTAGGGGGTAAACATTGTGAAAACAGTTCCACTTCTCTAGTTCTAAGATTGCATACTTTACTGGCATCATGTGCTCTTGAGGCAAGCAGACAGACCTGTCTCACTGAAGAGAAATTACATCTTGGAATAACATGGAAAGCCGGAATAGTCCAAATGTGACAAATTTGTTTAGGGAATGAACTGAGTTGCTATATGCCAAGGTAGCATTAACAGTCATCCTGGGCCAAATTATGTAACACTTATTACAAGACTCTTGATAAAGAATTCACTTCAGTCTATGTGTTTTAACGAAAAGTAAATTTTGTTACTTGTCAGGGCGGTAACTGAAAAAGACAGTTGATAAAGATGATAACATAGATGCACCTAAATTATTTCAGTACTTGGCACTTGAATGTCACTAAGTATCACAATACTCTCATCAAAACATGAATGTTGTGCAGTATCATCCAACACAAAGTTTAGGAAATTACCAACAATATCAAAGTAATTTCTATTATGAAATCATTATGGAATAGAGTTGTTGAAGAAGTTGGTGGCATTTGGTCTTAATTAATGTTTTTATTCAGTGTGCAAAATACTCAGATCATATCTACAGAATGTGGAAAGTAGGAAATCCTCTGTAGCCCCCGTGGACAAGCAATTCAGTACTGAAACAGTGGCGCAAGAACTAGTCCTTGGATACATAAACAGAAATGAGAAGTTGGCTTAATCTTTCTGGGTCTTCCATAAGGAGCCTGTGAAAATACAGTATTTGAGTTCTACCTTTTAAAAGTTCAGACTGTAACCTGGGACACATTATAGAAAAAAAAAGTTAAAACCCCAGAGTAAATACATTTGCACTAACAGATGGGGAGAAGAGTTGCTTTCTCAGAAAGACTCAGAACTGCCTCAATTTGCATGCAACACCTTATGAGGGGAGACTTAACTCTATGCTGGGAGTGTTGGAGTGTAGGGAAACATTCAAAGGACTAGTGGTTCAAAACTGGAACAGGATAATCTGAAAACAGAGGTAAGTGTGGGAGTCTTTTATGCAATTACTTTTTTAAAAGGAGAAGGAAGATACTGGCAGAACAACCAGCAGAGGCAAGTGGTGGGCTGTGCTATTAACTCTGGGCTAGATGCATTTCCTGGGCTAGAGAGGGAGTTGAGAGGTTCAAGGGCCCTTCTCCTTCTGGGATGGAAGCTCACTCTGAATCATCTGAGCCACCTGCCCCAGTTTTGAGATCTTTGAATCCATAAACATCCTGTTCTTTTCAGCGGAATGTTCCTCTCTCTTTAGACCTAATTGTACCCATTAAAAATCACTTAGAAGTTTCAAATGGAGGCCTAAATGCGTCTGTATTTTCTCAGAGCTCACCAGGGTTTGAGGGAAGGCCTTTACTCATTAGCATTAAAATTCATTAACAGGGGAATAAAACCCATGCTCTTGTTCAGCATAGCGAATGGTATGACTTTTCTTCCCTTCTTCCACCATTGCTTCCAACTTCAACTCATGAAGTCACTCCACACCCTCTCTGTTAGACTGTCCTGGTTCTGGCCAAGGACATGAGGAGCCATGTGTGTGTGGCCAAGTCATTGCGCTATTCCATATTTTCTTACATCATGGCCAGGGGCAGGGAAAGGGCTCTCCCTTCCCAGGACAGGGCAGGCGTTCCTTTTTCCAGGCAGCAGTGGGGTAACAATTGTCCTGACCAGAGGGTTTCTCTGCCATTGTTTTTCATTGTTTTGGGCTTGGGGGGAAACGGGGCACAAAAAGGACTTCAAAAAGAAGCAGTGTCCTATGGTTAAAAAAGCAACTACTGCAAAAGTCATTAACAGGCAACCAAAAATTAAAATCTTTGATAGTGGTGGTTTGTCTTGCAGAGATACAACAAAAAAGCAATTTGGTTCCTAGAAATGGATTTAACTTTTTAGTGAAAAATAATGGTAAACCAGTAGAAGGGAAACAATCTAGAGGTGATTCCAGCACATTATGAGGATCAGGGGCTGAGTTCCTAATAATTTTTAGGAACTAGTTTACAAAGTAAGGTTTGAAATGTCCTGAAGGGGGAAAAAATTATCACAGAACCAATTAGATTGGAAAAGACCTCTAAGTGAACAGCACCATACCAAGTAGTTCATGGCACTAAATGCCATGTCCAGTCTTTCCCTAAACACCTCCAGGGACACAGTAACTGCATCACCTCTCTGGGCAGCCCATTCCAATGTCTAATAATCCTTTCTGTGAAGAAATTCCTCCTGATGTCCAACCTAAACCTCCCCTGGCACAGCTTAAGACTATGTCCCCTCATCCAGTCACAAGCTGCCTGGGAGAAGAGGCTGACCCCCACCTAGCTACAACCTCCTTTCAGGTAGCCATAGGGAGTGAGTGACCCCTGAGCCTCCTCCAGGCTAATGGACCCCAACTCCCTGAGCTGCTCATCACAGGACAAGGAAGTGTCAATTTCTTTGAAATTTTACTGTTGGTAAGGCTGGTTCTTGCTTTCTGTGATCTTGACTCCAACAAATTGAGACATTCAAGCCCACCGGACATTTGTATCACCCATAACAAAGTGTGGCTGAGTGGGTCAGGAGTGGAGTCATTTGGTAAAGAATCTATCAATACTTAGTACATGCTAATTTCTAGTTTTATAATTCAATTGTTTATCAAATGTTCTTAGATCATGATGTGGTTTAGTTAGTTATGACTGAAGCAAGGAAGCAAGGCCCTTAGAAATAAACAGCCATAGGAATCTACTGATTACCATGCTGTCCAAGTTTTCAGACTGGCTGAACAAGTTTTACATCCCACTTAATGATCTATCTGTTCAATAGCTCCAGGGCTTGGCTCTCAGGTGGAACAGTGAGTATTCAGACCTGGAATTTCCTATGCTCTAGCCAGCAGGTAGCCAAGAGCGCATCCATGCACTGGTGTAAGGAGACAGACAAGCTCATCCACTGTGCCCTGGGAGCAGGTTCCAGCAAGTGGCTGCTCTTTGTGAAACACTGAATACAACTTGTAGAAATGCTGTCAAAATACCAGTATTAACTAATGAAATCAACTATGTAATTGCCACACATATGCATCCTTGGTTGTGGATGTCTCTGCTAGCACATGACCCAGGGTGTAGATATATACAGTGATATTGCCCTGCTTTATTGGGAATGCATATTCACATGTGGAGGTGATCTGGATAGTCATTTGACTACAAAGGAAAGCATTTGGATCTTTATGACTGGATACCTTTGGCTGTCTTACAAATTTCCTCAGAAGTAAGTTCATTCTGTTTAGCTGTTTGAATCCAACCTGAGTAACTAAATTTCTTTCAGACTGCTGCTTATAAACACAGCCACACATGAACCTCTATAAATATTTATCTCAAGGGCAAATTAAATAAGTCTATAATCTTCATAAAGCAACAAAGATGAGTGCAACACATGAGGTAAACCAAAGCCTCTACAAGCAGCAGTTCTTCATTCAGATCTCTTCCATAAGGAATTTCTAATCCTTGTGGGGTTTATAGAAAGAACCACCTGTAAAAGAATGGAGCAGTCTCACTTCAGTTATCTTTGCAAACAGTTGTGCTGGAGGCTCTCAGAAGTACATGGCCATACTGAGTCTTTTTTAGGCTGGGCTGAGTTAGATACAAATTACTTTGGTCATGCCAACAGTGTAGCTGTGGCAGTGCAAGAAAAGAAGAATATCTACATGGTGTGCTAGCCTCCATGCTACTTATATGTGTATATTGAGTGTAGATATTTCTATAATTATCTTTATGTGGTTTACAGATATGACTGCAGTCCCTGCTACATAAAGGCCACCCCTAACACAAAGGAACTAACATCCATTCAGCTGGTGAAAACCCTTCTGTAGTAATAGTATCATTCAGCAGACTCAGGGCTGCAATCTGGAATGATTGTCTTAGAGGATTTACCAGAGCCTGCAGAAAGCATCCAGTGACTTCTCCTCTCTGCTGCAGCAGCCAAAAAAATTTATTTTTACACAGGGGAACACCCTTCTCCTCTCTAGTATTGCTCTGTGATTAGTGGATTGTCTGGAGGTTACTAGGTGTCTGGAAGCACTTCCATAATTTTCATACAAGCTGAAGAAGATATAAAAAGGAAATTATTAAGATGTAGGGAGGTTTTTGGCAAATGGATGAGAGAGCAGCAAATAAAGAGAATGCAGCACAATGCAAATTACTGACATTCTTGATGGGCATTTTCAAGTTACACATCCTGCAGTCAGCATGAGTAACCAGGAAAAAACTTCTGCTGAGGATGCAGATGAATGCAATGTTCACTGGAAGAGCTCTGGATCAAATAATTGAAATTACTTGAATCACAATTGCTTTGCTTCAACACAGCTATGCCTGTATCTCTAAACCAAAATTCCTAATTAAATTATTGAAGATTGAAGTAAATTCGGATCATAAGTGCAACATCACTGAAGTTTCTTAATCTGCTGACTGTGACCTGATGCTGTGCTAATTGTTAAGGTGGTAGGGATGGTCAGTGTTGGGTTTTTCTGTGTAAGTCAAGTAGCATCTCCACCTCTGTTTCCCTATTTTCTACACTTGACAGAAAAGAAAACGTATCATGAATGAGCTGCATTACACATCATGCAGGGAAAAAAAATCACAGATTAACAGGTATTAATTCTGTTATTTGTGTAAGGGAATGAAAGACAAATTGAGTTTAAAGCACAAAGTAATGCTTGTTTCCCAGGCTAGCCACATACTTCCTGTGTGAGTTGGAAAGTATGAAGGGCTTGGGAGGAGCTGATAAAATTTTGTGATTATCATGTCTCTGTTGGTCTGTTGTTACATTGCCAGCTCTAACACAGCAATAAATTAATTCAAGCATTGGACAGCAGTTCTTTCTCACAAAAGATGTTACCAGGTTCAGCTGATTCAATTACCAGCACTCAAAAGGCCAATTAAAAAAACAAAACAAAACAAAATAAACCCCATTGCTTTGAGAATCTGTTTGTACAAGATTCAATCAGGAAAAGTTGGAAAAACAGCTTTGCTGGCTGGCTACATGAGAGTCTTGGAACCATCTAAGCCTCTGGTCAAGAGACTTGTGTGCAGGCCCCAGAGTTCTGCACTCAATAGGGAATCACTGCTGAGTACCTAATACACATCACAGGTCTTACATTTTGGGCATTGCTGCTTAACACTATTGTGAGTGACCTTAAACAAAATGTGACATAATTACCAACAGTTTGCTAATGGCAAAGAAAATAATATAAAATGTGTATTAACTGTAAGCATACAAACAAAATGGGAACTAACATGTAACCATATGTTCACACCTATGCAGAAAGGAACACAGGCTAAATTAATGAGGAGTTCACACTGGAAAACATACTTTTCAATCTGCTGGTAGATCTAACTTCCTTGCACAGCTACATCCTAAAGGAACAAGGACTTCACTTCTATTCCACAAAAAAACCCCAAAGAATACCATATACTAGTGGGAAGTTTAGTACTTCTTTTAACTCATTTGTGTCACAACAAATACTCTCTTTGGTCTGTAATTAAAGGAACCACTGAGGTGTTCACATAGTAAAGGGCTTCTTTGTGCTTACACAGACCAATAAAATGCATAGTTTTTATAAAAGGTTACAGGACATATTTGGTATTAATTGATTTCTCACTGTCTTTTAATTTAAAATTTAACTTTGTCTTTTGATATCAGTATCTATGTTGAATCTCAGACAAAATTTTCTCCATTGTGACTCTTACCTCTGCAGTACAAAAAAATCACCAGAGATATCTACAAATACTTTTACTTTTCCACATAATTGATTTTTCATATCCTGAAGTTAGTTCAGTCCTATTGTTACTTACAAATTCATATCACTTACAGAGAAGTATAGGTAAAGTGATCTCAGAGGAAAATCACAACTCTTCCCATTATGATGAAACCAATTCATTGCCACAGTGAATGAAATCTGATAGTTTTGCCTCTGTACAGCATGATGACAGAACCCTGTTCTCATATGCAAAGCCTGCATCTGCATACATCTACCAGAATGGGCTATAACTAGCACTTAACACCTGAAATTAATACAGGCAAATGCTATCCCATGTTTAATCCAATTAAAAGGAGTGATGCGCATCATTTGGAATGAGCATGTGGTAACTTAATGAGTCACAATAAGGTCTCATGAGCATTTTTTTTGGTAATTAGGGCCACGGAGCTACAGGGAGCCCATCACAAAATAACATATAATTTAATAACAAAGCAAACCACAACATAATAATTGCAATGCAATACAAAGTTAGCTTAAAAGCTGAGCGATGTGCCTGAGATGCAGAGACGTGTGCTATTCCCAATTAAATCAGCTTAACAGCTAACTAGCATTCTTAGCTTGCTGGTCAAATGCCCTCAGAGATGTCCACATCTGCCATGCTACCTTCTGAATCAAAAGTGACTTGAATTGTAACTGGGGTATTTAAGTGTACAAAAGACTGGCAAGCACTTCTGCTGAGGGTTAGGACTACATGCAATAGAACCTATTGCAATGAAATGCAACTGTAGAAGTCACATTCACAATCAAAACAGTGTCACTTAAAAGGATCCTGGGTAGTTTAAACAGTTTAACTGCACTGATTTGGATTAACTGATAAATCTCTGCATTTACAAAAGGCATGCATCAAAGCGATGAGCAAGATCACCTTGTTGTTTTAGAGACATGTCTGAGATTCAGGCACATGTTCCCAGTTCTTGTATTCAGCAGATCCAGAAGAGTTTTCAATTCTACAACTGTAAGAATTCTACAAACTGTAAGATTCATTTCCAAACTCACGAACAATCTTTGCAGTATTTGGCTGGCAACGCTGAACAGACTGAGTGTCTAAGCTGGTAGTTGAAAAGATCTGTACGATCAATGTAAATGATGTCAAGTATGCAAACAGGCAGACACGTAGATTCAGGGAATAATATCAATGTGTCTATGGCTTACTGTGTACAGTTATTCAGTGGAAAAGTATGAACAACAAAAAGGAAGTAAATCATTAAAGCTTACCTAAGAAATACATGTGCATAGTCAATAATTAATTAATTAATTCTCTTAGCTAATCATCCATATTTCTTATTAAGGTATTTGGACTGGTCTGTGAATTGCATCAGGCCTGAAGCTCAGAACAGATGCACTACGATGGGAAAATCCTTAGGAAAATGGATTGGTTGGATCTATTGGTTAAGCACATAGATCGTTCTACTGAAGACAACAGTCTTGTTCTTTTGTTGTTTTTATTTTTGGGTTTTTAAAGTAACCATAGAAAAATCAAAGCTTTTGATAATACACAGACCAATGCACTTTGAAAGTATAACAATGTTATAGAATAATGTTTGCTTTTACTGGACACAGGGGTGAAATCCTAATGCCTTGTCTGAAGGCGCATAAAGCTTGACCACCTAATTCAATTGCGCCAGCCTTACACAGTTTTAAAAACTCACATCCATGTACCCAGTTCTGTCAAGCTAACAGCCAGTATATTGAAAACAATATACAATAAAGATCTTAAAATAACAAATTACTTATAAAACAATCCTGCACCCTTTGCTTCACAAAGCACCCCTGAAGATTTATGTATATGGGTACAGTCAATGCTGTGCCAGTAGCAGTCTGTTTACTATATCATTTGCAATAGTTTTCAGAGTAAATGAACTCAACATACAAGTAGGGATGCTCAAATTTGTGAAAAGTTTTTACTTTTTCATTACAAGACAAAAACCCCAAAATATTAGAACACAGTCTGAGTAACACTGAGGACTTTCAGGAAAGTCTGAAGAAAACCTGTTACTTAAAATTTTTAAAACTGTATAGCAGTAAAAATTTGTCCTTCATTTGTCTTCTTTATAATTTTTTGTTCAGGACTCCCAGTTTGAAAACTACAGCATGTCAAAACTCACGGATGTTTTCCAACTCCCTGGGTTTATAGATGGGGAACAGAACCATGCTGCATTACAGGTAGGCAGCCAGCACAGTAGAGCATTTGCAGTACCAAGAATATGGACAAAAATTATTATTAAAGAGACCAAAATCTTTGTGAAATGTTAATTGTTATGGTGAATGATGAGTGGTGTCCTCCAGAAGGAAGCTCCCAGGCAACCATCAGGCCTAAGCTGCCTGCATTACTGCAAGTAACAGATACTGAAGAGCTGGTTGTTCAGGAGCCACTTTTAGAAATGGGTCAAAAACTGCTGGTATGGAATTTTGAGGGACACTACTGGTGACATGGAAGGTACTCGGGACCCAACCATTCCACATGCCCTTGTTCTTTTCCTGTCCATGTTTATCTTAAAGCTCCTCAATAAAGGATTCACCTTCGCTTCGCTTAGAGGAAACCAGAGCGCTTCGTACACACACTGGCCGAGAAGGGCACAAAGCTTCACTCCTTCTGAAGAGCCACAGTAAGGCCAGGGCTGGAAGGCACCACTTTTGGTGGTCATCTCGTCCAACCTCCCTGCTCAAGCAGGGTCACCCCAGAGCACATTGTACAGAATTGTATCCAGACGGTTCTTGAATCTTCAGCGAGGGAGACTCCACGAACTCTCTGGACAATGTTTCAGAGCACAATCACTCGCATTGGAAAGAAAGGAAGAACTTCAGAACATTCAAAAGAAAAACAGGATACCTCGCTTTTTGCTTTTTTAACTCAAACGCTTCTGAGAGCTGAACTTGGCCAGAGGGAACCGACCCCTGCAGCCGCTCGCGGGGGTGGCGGCTGCTGAAACCCAAAGAGCTTCACCACCTCCCTCCTCAGTGACCCTTCGCAAACGCCGCGGTTTGTCCCCTCCCCACGGCAGCTCCCCAGCGCCGGCGGCCCCGACTCGGCCCAGGACCCAGCGCCTCTCCTGCCCCTTCACGCCGACCCAGTGCCACTGCGGGGAAGGGACCCCGGGGAAAGAGCCCCGCTCCTCAGGCCGCGCCCGCCGCATCCTAGCAGGACGGGTCCGGGGGCCGCCTCCCTCTCT
>JANPWX010000064.1:6526552-6600407 GCA_024734555.1 Trochalopteron elliotii
GCCCCGGGATGCGGGCGCCGAGCGAGCGGGGAGCCCGACGGGCCGGCTGAGGTCGAGGAGGGCCGTGCTCTCCTGCTCCCCTGCGGCTGCGGTGGGAGCCCTGGGTCCCGCAGGTGTCCGCTGGGGTCTGTGCCTTGCCCCTCTCTGGAAGGGTGTGGTGCCCCGGGCCGGCGTGCCTTATTCCTCACCATTGCACACCCGTGGCTGATGGTGTGAGCTGTGCGGGTCGCTCGTCATCGCTACCCGCGTCGTTTTGGGGTTGTGTGGCTTTCCAACGGTGCAGGCACATCCGAGGAAGCTTGGGAGACACAGAAGTTTGGGTTACGTTTTTTTCTCCCTTCTTAAAAAACCCTTTAGTAAACTCATTCCAGTAGGATTGTATGTTTTATTTTTGAAACCTGAGTTTATGCTGTGCAGCCTGGGACCTCAGTAATCTCGGTGAGCAGGATTACTTTAACTGAAGAACAATCGGAATTTTTCTTGCTAACTTAAAATACACTTTTTAACCATATGTTTTTCTGTTGTTTTTGTATTGTCAGTTTAGCTTTTTCCCTATAAGCAGTTTGCTACTTTCCGTTTAAAAAAGTTTTCTATGAAACAGTGGGAGGAAAAATACTAAAAGATTAAGTCAGATTAGGATGCAGACCCAGAAGCACATAAAGAAAGGCATTGCCTGTGTTATGTGACTTAAGTTCCAATTAAATGATAGGATATTCAGTGTTGTGTGAAGTATTATACACTTAAGCAGCTGAATTGAAGCTAGCAACTGCGCTTGTTTTGAAAGACATGAAGTGACACACTGTAGCAGAACACGTTATGTACTATTTTAGTTTGCAGAAGAATGCTGGTGTGTTTGAGAAATTTTGTGTGGTCACAGAAAAACAAGAGAAAGTTGTGATCAGTCCTGAGGAATTGTGTGTGGTCACATGTAAATAAGAAAAAGCTGTGGTCAGTAGAACAGAAATCTGTGTGTTTGGAGGGAGTTGGGAGTGCTGCTTGCATTCCCTTCTGTGTATTACTGTGTGACTCTTGTTTAGTCTCTGAACAAGTTTCCCCACTGTCTTAGTGTTTATTTTCTTTGAGATCTACAAAGGAGTTGGGCAGTGTTGTTCCTAAGCTAGTGTTTTTAGTAATGCTTCATTACGTTTGCCATGGCTGAATATTATAGTAACTACTGCATGTACTTCATACTTGTTCAGCACGTTTATCATATTCTTGTGTAAGTACAACTTTTGTGTTGTTCTCTTTAAATTGACAGCAGTTTATATAGCTTTCTTCATTAAAAGCACTTAACAAACTTTCACAGTTATCTGGGATTTGGATAGGTTTATTGGAATAGTACTGGAAGATGTTTATAAAGAGGTGGGACTTTGTCCTGGGAATTGTGTGCTCTTACAAAGTGTCTGAGGTGAAAGCAGTCCTACAGTAGGATGTATGACACAGTTGCAGGAAACGATCTTGCTTCCTCACTTCTGGAAGCCCTTTTTTGGTTCTAGTTTTAAAGAAAATGCGTGTCCTTTTTCTGTCAAATCTCAACTGCTAAAGAGATATTTTAATTGCATGCTATTGGTCTGATTCATGATTAGATTTGGCTATAGTGATCAGAGGAATGGCGTATTCTTCTTACTGACTTGAAATAGCACCAGTTTTTTAAACCATGCTTAAACAGTGACTTTTGAAAACTAATTCATACTACTTTTTTACTTTTTTCTCACTTTTTTACTTGCAGTGTAGCTAAACTCTCCCACATGCATTGTAATTTGTAAGTTTATGTTGCAGTTGATGCATATGCTTTCATGTCACTTAATAAGATTACTGTACTGGTATAAAACTATTGAGAAACTCCTAGTCCCAAATTAATAGTTATGAGATGTATCTCGTAGCTGTTAGATTTGATAGGTACTTTATAAAGGTAAATTGCTTCTCATTTTCTTTCTAGTGTCTGACATAGTCAAAGATTTTGCTCGCATTTGTTATCTTCAACCAATTCTAAAATGAACTGTCTGTTCTGGTTGTATTTGGTTTGTTTTGTTTTTATATTAATGGTATTAAAATTCTACGAAGTGAATTTAACTGATAGGTTTGTTGTGAAAACAGTTGTGTACTTCTCAGTTCTGCTTGTTGCTCAGATGATTTACTTGAGTAAATTCTTTAACCAGTACTGTAAGGATTTAGACCAGCTGTATGATCAGAAAAATAAAGCCTTTTTTATTAAAAGGGTTTTAGTTTTCACACTTTAAACACCTTTCAGTACCTCTTAGGTTCAGAGGGACTAAAACAATATTAAATGATTCTTTGAACAGGCATGTACATGACAAAGCTGAAGAAGTTTACTGGAGTTCTTTTAGGGGAGGAGGCTGAGGGTGGGGTTTGGATGCAGAAGAGAAAGGGACAGCCAACCATGTGATCTGGATCTTATCCTCAGTTAGGAAGTAGAAGTAAGCTCTTAATGAACCCTTATGGAAAATGGAACTTGAACTCTTCAGTGTTTTGAGGACTTTCATTTCAATTTTTCTGTTACTCTGAGTCTGTAGAGTTTTCTTAGTAGGTCACGTTTATGTGAAAATTGTGTAGTTGTAAGCCCAGTAATTTACAGCAGCAGGGTCTGAGATTTTTGCTGACTTCAATAATCTGTTAAGAACCGTTGAAATTACCGAGTTACTTCCAGTGTTACATGTGAGACACAAATATGTGGCCAACTTCCTTCCCCTTAGAGCTTTTAACTGAGAAATAACAGGATGTTTGGTTGGCTCCAAAGTATCCAGATGTTGTCTGTGCTCTGTGTTACAAGTAATACCCCAGTAGGATTTTCCTAGATTATGCCATTTAAGGCTTTAAAAATGGGAGCTGCAGAAAGAACCTGTAAGTCTGAAATTATGTTGCTGACAATGTTTGGAGTTTAAATAACATAACAGAGTTATTTTTCTTAAGGGTGTAGAGAACACCAGTTACTATTGCACTTGAAATCCATTTGTCTTTATTGCTTGATGTTTTTTCTGTTTGATACTTCCTCAGACCAGCACTGACTACAGAGGTGTACTAGGCACAAATGCTATACACTATGACCAAGAAGTGATTTGGTGATTATGTCTCTGTTATGACAAACCTGTTTATACTGGCAGACATACAAATAATGACATTGCTGAAAAATGTGTTTGTATTTTCATGATGTTTTTCTGTTGCCTGATTAGAAGAGTAGATGCCAGCCATGGATGGGATAGAAGCTCACAGGGAAGTGTAAATAAAACACTGTCTTTTGGAGCTTGAAATTACAAAAGATGAAATAGTCTTTGGTACAGGCATCAGTCGTGTTGATGTTATCTAAGGTAATCTGGTGTTTCTCCTAGAAAACAATACTACTTGATCATTAATACATACTTTTTAGTACAGTGGGCTCTGAGATTTGCTCTGTACTAGAGAGTATTGTAATGCTGCTAACGCTGCACTGAATTACATGCTGCACACACAGAGCTTTATAAACTGTTTTAACCTGCTAGTGACTGGAGTTTTGGTATTGTGTGCTGCATTTGTGGAAAGCTGGTGGTGCTCTCCTTAGTGAACTGGAGTAAGAATTTTCTCTTATCACAGAGAATTGAAAATGGTTTAGTGTCCTAAATAAATTACCTGCTGTTTCTTATTACAAAATGAAAATATTGTTCAATAAACTGCATCTGATTTGATTAGATAATTCCACTGCATAAAAAATCTTAGGAATACAAGGGGAAAATATTTATAATTGGCAGAAATAATGGAGTTAAAATGAGAAACAAGTATACCCAGAAGTTTCTCACAGCCTGAATTCCAGTTGTATGTAAATATTTGTTGTTTACACAGATCCAGTCAAGCAGTCGCAGCTTTCTAGTAGGCTTGTAGTCTCTGTGCTGTCTCAGGTTTTTTCTTTACTTTTAAATAGCATTAAAAGGAAAGTGAGTTTCAAAAAATACCACAAAAATTAATTCTTATCCTGCTCCCAGCACAGTTTCAGGCACATCTGTGCTGGTAGGAGAGGGGAAGGGAGAGGACAGGAGGTGTTGGGGCAGACAGGGGCTATTGCGTCATCCTGTGGCAGGATCAGCTTGGCCTGGGCCAGGACCTGCCCTTTTCTTGGCAGTTGTGTCATGGGCTGCAGGTGCCTGTTTTAGGATGTTTGTTGCTGTAATAGGGCTGGAGAAGAACTGGTGTTCAACTTGCCTCCACTGGAAAAGCAGCACAGAGTTAGCTTTGAATACTTTGGTCAGTAGAAATGCTCTTTTGAGTTTCTTGGAAGAAAGCTTTTGGTGGCCTCATTATGCTGTTTCTTTACCAGATCCTTGTTTGAAAGAGCAGCATTGCTTTTACTTAGCTACTTACTGAGTTGTGTGCATCTTTGGCACATTGACATATTTTTGAAACTGTATTGTAATTTGCTGTATCTAGGAAAAAGAATAGAATCCTATTTTGCAACCTTGGTTTTTCTTCTTTTATAAGTAACTCTTCTTGCAGGCAAGTAGCCTTACAAAGCTCATAGGGTAAAAGTTAAAAAGGTAGGATTTGAGTGACTTCTGGACAAAGCAAACTTTAAATTATTTAATTACAGTAGATGTGGTGTGGACTAGCCTGAGGCAAGAGACAGGATTTGCCCTTTCTGAGAGGCTGTGTATTGTGTTTTGTGAAGGCAAGCATTATTCTACATTTCTTCCTTTGGAATCCAGTCTTGTTTGCATTGAGTGTCATACATGACAATTCAGTCCCCTGGGTTAAATCATTCTTCTTTAGGGTGATACACCAAACACATTTTAAAGCTAATGCCAGAAAATTGGTTGGGAAGCTTGTCCTTTTTAGAGAACCTCTGATGTCATTGGGTAGCTGTGTGAAACTAAACATGAGGATGTATTGCAAAAGTTAAACACAGATTAAAAAGATACAGATCAATTAATTTAGTATATAATGTCAAAGTGATCATTAGGACTCCTGATGCAACTGGAAGGAACAGTTAAAACGTGTGAATATTTGTTAGCTGTTTGTTCTGTAATGGTAATAATATTTCAGAAATTTTGTTGAATGTAGTGCAGTAGACATATTGGAGAAGGCTAAGAAAGAAAATTACATGTTGAACTGTCTTGTGATTTGAGCATCTGAGTCACTTGATGTACTTTTAGTATTGAATAGTTTCTGAGTGCTCTGCATTCATGCTACTTCAGTGGTAAAAGGTTGAGTCAAATTAACCTAAGAAAGAAGAAACCTTTGTACATAGACCATTTTCTGTAGGTGTAACCAAGTTTTTTGATTTCCTGCTTTATTTTTTGAATAAAATGGTTTAAATAGTTCTGACACTGTAGCCCACAGGGAATTCAACCTACACTGAACTTTTCAGGTTGGTTTATTTTCAGGTCTTCACAACATTAAAAGGATGAAAACTAGAGGTTTTTGTGTTTTCTTTTTTAAATGGGTATTCACTTAACTAATATTTTAAAGGTTCTTTTGAAACAGAGAAACAATGCTTTGTAAAATGTATGTTGTCATACTTAGGGAGCTTGCAATAAAGCATGTATTTTGTGCATGTGACTGGAGATTACTCTGTAGCATTCTTGAGTTGCCAGGCCATAGCTGAGCTGGTAACTTGAAAACAGTAATCCCTAATATCTCTTTTAGTTTCTTTTATAAATTCTGATCTTTGCTACTTGCTGTGTCTGCTAGCTTTAATATAATTAGTCATTAATTTTGCAGTGATTTTTATACCATATTGACCCTTATATAGTAATATTTTTTCAGAATTATGTTTTTAAAAGTGAATTCTTACATTTCTAGGGGAAAACATCTATCCAGATGTGTTCAAAGCTTCATCGTCCATTGTAAATCATAAGTTTCATGTGATCATTTTAGTCTTTGAGAAGAAATGTCACGTGTTCTGAAGTGATTCACATAAGGCCCACAGGTCAAATATCTTCATAATGTAATACCCTGCAATTTAATGAATTAAGAAAATTATTAAAAGTTTCAGTATATTTGTCTGCTTTCCAAGTTACACTTTTCAGTACAGGTTTAAGGTGCCTAATGTTGGGTGTCTAAGCTTCATTTATTGTGCAGGCTTGGCTTGTTATGGAAATACAGTCAGTAGAGCCAAGGAACTATTCAGAGTATCTCATGGTCAGGGGATTGATTCCCTCTATCACCTACACAGTTCTGCATTGCTGCTTGAGATACAGGAATGTTTCTCCCTGGACTTGCAGTCTCTGGTCCAGAAGAGTGTGGGTATTCTGGTGTCTGCATGTAGTTGTCTTGGATACAGAGACCTCAGCTTAGACCTCTGCACTGAGCCCCTGCTTGTGGGTCAGCTGAATTAGCTTAAGGAGAAGCTTTAAGAATTAAGGAGCATTCAGGAGAGACAATCTCCATTGTAATGGGAGTCTAAATATTTAAATTTGTGCATCCTAATCTCTGATTGAATTCCCATCTGCCTCCCATGGCTTCTTAAAGATTGTCCAGGAAACTTGTAGCAGAAGTTGGAAATCCTCTGTGACTTCAGTTCTCAAGTAGTGCCTAAACTGTCAACTGTTGTTTCTCTTTACCAGGGGCCTGGCAAATGGACATTGCTGACTGAATATAGTACTTGTGGCAAGTTGCCTAGTCCCATCTGTTGTGATCAACAAGCTGAAGGCAGCATTAGTTTGAACTTCAAGTGTATGTCTCCTAAAGCTCTGGAACATAGAATGTAACATAGAATGAAAATTGTTGTGTCAAAAGTATGTAACTAAAATTCAAGTACCAGTGCTTTGTTTCAGTGGTTTAAAATCAGTTATGTGGTACTTGAACAGATCACTCAGAAATCTCTTAATGGTAGATATGGGCTCTCTTAGGATATCTTTACACTACATAGGCATCTAATGTATTATGTACTATATATTACATGTAATATTTAGGTATCCATATAATTTATAAAGAATACAATATAGAATATGAGGTACATCCGTGTTCTGTCAGTTGAAGAGAGAAGAACTTAAAAATTTGTTGCTAAGCGGCTTGTGTTTCTTTCAGGTGTTAGCTTTTTTGTGTTTCTGTCTACATTAGTGCTCTTTGGTAATGAGTTATTGTTATTTTGTTATGCACTGTGATTTGATCTGTTAGTTTATATATTTTTTCCAGCTGAGGTGTAGTATTTTGACTGTCAAATGAAAACTTGTATTAAGTATTTGTATTTGATTATCTTTATGTTCATGTCAAGTAAGGCAGCAGCTCTGAAGCACTTCAGATAACTGGCAATTCTCCTGACTTTAGTGATGGTTAACCTTCAGGATTCTGAATTGGCTACTGGTACTGCATACTGACAATTTCAAAAGATTAATGGACCAGAGGAGTAGTCACTCCTGTCAAGTGTGAAAGAGCACTCTGAATTTGAGAGCAACTAATATAGTTGCATTGGAAGTGAACAAGGTTATGTGTTTTTAAAAAACAAAAGACGTAAACTGCCATATCTTAAATCTTCAGCTGAAGAAGAAAGCGTATAATGGAATCTGTTAATGCTTTTTTTTCCTAATTTATGATAAATTGTTCAGTGTAATAAAACTCTGTGTGCACAGCAATGTCAGATCAAAACTGGCATTTTGCCAGTTTAAATTACATGTAAAATGAGTATATATAAAAGAGAAGGGTCAGATTAGGGATTGTACTCAGAGGGAGGAAGATAAAAATACAGAAGGCAAGTACAATGCTTTTTCACACAAATGTGGTACACTTGAGTGCTTTCATGAAACTGATTTAGTAAGGAGTTTCTCGTGTGTTCTTTTCCAGATAATAGTTTAGCAGTACAGTAATGGTCCAGAATGTGCTTTTGCACAGCAAGCCAGAATAACAATGAAATGAAGCTGTACTTTTGATAGGAGGACCTCTTATGTAAACTGATGGATTTAGGGTTAGTGTTCCAGCTGGAAAGGCTGACAATCATGGATAGAAAAAAATTTCTCTTTTTATTTCATGCAATAGATATGGAAGTGACTATAGAGAACGTATTACTCTCATCCAGTCTTAATAAAAGGATGGCAAACAATGTAATGTAAATACCAATACAAACCATTGTTCCTGAAAGCTTTTCTTTTTAGAATAGAGAAATCAATAACTTGTGTGGTAAGGACTGCAAATGTTACAACAATTTTAGTGTCTCTGGAGATAGCAATTTGCTCTAATGTATAATGAAAGCACAAATGGTCATTCAAAAGCACTAGCAGTGAAAATTCTTGGTTTTATTAACTTTTAGTAACAATGCTATCACATTTAGAAATTCATACAAAAATATCCTTAATGTTAGATCAATCCTTAGTAGAAATTAGCACATGCTTGGTTGTTGTATTAAATATCCTTACGGGAATACGTATTTTTTTAGTTAATAAAGTCAAAAAGGTGCTGATTTCTGTTCCTAATTGTTTGTTACAAATTCCTTTGAAGATCAGCATGCTGATCCTTTCTAAAGCTTTTTTAGAAATCCAGGTTTAAAACTTCAAAAAGAACAATTGCTATGGCAGAGACAACAATTGCTTTTTCTCACTTTAGATTTGAATTTTGTGTCATCTTGCCCTCAGGAAAAGTTGTTAACTGTGTTACTATTTTTCGGTAAAAGAAGGGTAACTCTTTCACGTTTACCAGAGTAAAGACAAATCCATAGAGATTACTGCAGAGCACCTGGTGTACTGTTAGATCACAGCCCAGCTGGCCCATCTGGTCCCTTCCTTGCCTGGATGCATTGCAATAGAGGTCCAAGATGTCTTGGCCTCTGAGAGTTAAATGTTCAAGCGTATGCCATGCCATTACTCTTTGTACTGCCAAGACAAGTCCCATTCTTGGGCTGCTGGGTAACATGATGATGATCGTGGAGTTAGCTCTAGTGGTACCTCTAGATAATGTAGATTGCCTGCTGCAGCTGGGTTTAAGAGCTTCCACAATGTCCCAGAAGACAGATTTGAAGAAGTGGTGCTTTCTAGATGTGCTCACCACTTGTGATGTGGATGGCTTGCCTTTACGCCATGCTGAATTAGTGTAGAATTGAATATTCCAGTTATCCTAATACCTTCATATGCTATTTATGAGTTTTAGATCTTTAAATATATGTACACAGACTACAATGTGGAGAAATTTAGCTTGTGAATGTTACCTGCATGTTGGTAAATGTTGGTTCTGCTTGAGGATACGTTAACTCTTTCCTTCCTGATTGCTTGAGCAGATATTACCTGCCTCTGTTACCCAGTAAGTGCTTTAGATCCTAAACAAAGTAAAAATTTCCAAAAATTGGGAAGATGCTCACAGCACATCTAATGACAGAAAAGCCAAAATTCTTCCCTGTTTCATCTGAAGACTGAGTAATCTGTTAAGAGGGGAACAGTTTTGGATCTGAGAAACTCCTAAGGCTGGGTTTGGAAGTCTCTGTGCATTTCCACATCATGATCTCTCTTGTGCAGAGAACCTCTGTCTGTAAGGCAGCTGTGAAAGTTGTTGTCAGATTGTACATTCAGAGAGGAACTTTGAGGCCAGGAGATAGATATTATGCACAGACTTCTTTTCAGTCTACTTGACACTGCACTGTCCTGATTTTTTTTTTTTTTTTTTTTGGTACACAAATTCTCTATTTGCCTTACTTTTATTTCTGTGAAGGGTGATTTCCACATAATCGGCAAATACTTGGTAATTTCTGAGGAAGAAGAAAGATGATGGGGCAAGTGTTTGAGCCCAGAGGATCCTGTTGAATTTTGCTGTGGGATTATTGACTGTTTGATTAAAACCCAGTCAAAGTACTGGAAGAGATTGAGTTGAGTGTGTGCTATCACTGACAGTCAGTTTCTCTTCTTCGTCAATATTTCACCTTCCCAGACTGGATGCTGCAGTTGCTTCAGGAGAAACATGAACCAAAACTCAATAATGGCAGGGGCGTGTTTGAGACTTTTTATATTAGTTCATTTCACAGTTATTAAAGTGGCAGAATTGAAAATCTAATTGGCTGAAGGTTTTTAGTACATTTAAGCTTTATTATGTTTCAGGAATTACATGTATTTGCTTCTTTTCAAAATAGAGAACTGACTTGTTTGTTAGACTACTATGAGTTGCGGTGCTAAAGGAAGCTGGTAATGTTACATCTAAAATTGGTGATTGCTTTAAAAACATGGTGCCTTATATTTTTGTGAAAGTAAATTATCATATTTGTACCCATAAATGCACACAATATAATGTAAATTGTCATATTTGTACCCATAAATGCACACAATATAATGCTGTCTCTCTCCTTAATAAGTGTTTTATAAGATCCCTTTCTCATGTTGCAGTGTCCTGCAAACTGCTATAGTAATTGATGTAAATTTGTAAACTTAAAAGCTATGAATATATCTTTTAATTTGTCACTTAAATTGGTGCAATCCAAGCACACTTTCACATTCATGTATACAGATTAGAACTGTTTATAGTTATCATGTTTTCTGTTGGCTATTTGTGCTCACCTGAGGTATTTTTTAATAGTGTTAATGCATCGTCTCTTTTACATATACAACAGAATACTTTATTTTTCTTTTGGAGGATGTGTGTGGTGTAATTAGTTTCTACCTGTAAACATTTTTAACTGGGATTCTGAATAGAAACCATAGCATAATGCAGACGATCATACAAATTTCTGTATCTCATGGAGAATGATTATATTCAGCAGTTGTTTTGTTCTACCTTATTTTTTTTAAAGTATACTGTTTTATATAAAGCCAGCATGGAAACTACTGGGAGCCATTATGTTAGAAAATTTTTGTGCGAAGTGCATGGTGTTTGTGAATGCCACTAATATGAGCAGGCTTAATTTTTCTTTGAATCAGAATGAGTTTGTCACTCCTGGCAAGACAGAAATCAATTGCCAGTAGATGTGATTAGCTTTAGTTTAAAGATAATTAAAGTTGGACTGTGACAAATCCTTCATATTAATTAAAAGGAACGATGTGTTGTGACAAGAACCCCTCCAATTAGCTGACAGTTTATAACTGAAGAAGAACAGGGTTTGACTTAAATCTCAAGAACTTCAATACATTAATTTAATGTAATTAAAATAAATTAGAGCTGCATTTGGCATGCCTTATTTTAGTTATGCAAAATATATATGTTCATGTTGCTTTGTGCTCATTTGAGCATGTTGTATTGTTAATCAGGCACTGTGGATATTATTGATTTTATTTTTAAAGTACAGAACTGTGTTCAGAAAAACTTGAATAAATCTCCACGATATTAAGGCAGTGTTTAGTCTTCCTATATTGTTTCGGAAAATAAAAATTTGGAAAAAAACAACCAAACAAAAAAACCCTTCAGGTTTGCATTTCTCATTTGGCTATTTTGTGAAATATGTGTATCAACTCTTAATTATAGTATTTAATTTTGAATTTATGCAGTCACCTTAACCTGACTTTCTGTGAAATCTTGTTGGAATAATGAAGAGGGAATATTAATACTTGGTTAAACTTTATGTACTATCATTTTTGTATTTTTGCTGTCACAGCTTCTCTGCTTCTCTAATCTGTTTTATGTGGTGACAGCACACATTTTTGAATAGTAGTATCAGAGGAAAAATAGAAATGTTTACTGTGGAAAGCGCACAGAAATACAAAGCTGAAATAAAAGGGAAACTTCTTTCAAATTTGCAGAACAGTATTTTCCAGGAATTTGCATCCAGTCATTTGGGAAAACCTGTTGCATTTATTTTGATTTATTTAATTCCTTCCAGAGGCTTACAGTATATTAATGGAATTAAAAATTGAAAAGGCACAATGTACAATATATCTTTTGTGTTTTGTACACAAAGCTTTCGGAAGTCACAGTCTTGAAATGCAAAGCTTCCGTGTTATGTGTCCAGTTTGGCTTGGTTTCCACTGGGGGACATGACTCGAGTGGTTTCTGCAGGGAAGTGTTTGTGGGCATTGCAGAGGGAGCTGCTGTTCCCGTGGGGCCCTGTGTGATGTCCTGGCAGGGCTGGGCAGCCCTGGCTGTCCCCCGGCCGTGCTGTGCCCACACAGCCCTGGCCCTGCCGAAGGAGTGTGCGAGGGAGAGGACGGTGCTGCTGCTCTGCCAAGTCCTGTTTGTGGGGAAAGGAGAGGAGCTGGTGCTGTGCACTGTATGGCATGCTGGGAAGAACAGAGAGTATTGTTACCAAGTCCCCTTTGTGGCATTGCCCTGGGATAATTTGTGTAGGACATTTGGGAGCCAAAATCCAGGGCGAAGATGGATTTCATTTTTATACTCTTAGTTTGAAACTGTATAGAGACTATGTAGCAGTGTTTATGCTTACTAATAATTGTTTTTGCATTCATAAGACTGGAAAGTAGTACAATGAGAATCATGATTTCTAAAAATTATGAATATAACCCATCCTGTGGAATTCTAGGAAGGAATTCCAGCAGCAACAAAAATTTCACTTCTGCATTAGCTCTGCTGGCAGAAACCGCTGCAAACACATTTCTTGCTCTGAGACTATACCTTTTTATTCATCTATATTTTTTTTATTTCTTTGCAGATATTGATGTATGATATCACATCTAAACTACTTTTTTTTTTTTCTTCCAGGCTGCTGAATCAGGAATAATAAAAGTGAAAACAATAGCTGCACGGAACACAGATATTTTGGCAGGTAATTGTTTGCTCTGCAATAGGAAAAATAAAGCTGAGTAAGAGATCAAAATGTTAAAAAGATGTCTTGGATATGTCTAATGATACTACATGTCTTTTAGTGTGTGCTATATTGTTGATGCTTTACTTTTGGGCACGTAGCAAAAAATCCAGTAGTATAGAAGTTTTTTGACACTACTTGTTTCTTGTTGGTGCTATTAGGATGCTGAGGAAGGGCTCCATTTTCAGTTATGCTCTACAAAAGTAATCATCCACATAGAAAAATAACATACTTAGACCCTACATTCTCAGTGTTTTAGTTGCTGTGGTTGAGTGCTCTGTGTGGAATTCTGCAGTATGATCCACATTTATGTATTAGTCCAGCCTTTGGGGACTTGTAACTGGCAGGCAAAAATCCATCTTTATCTGAGACAAGGTCATTCAATTTAAGATGTTCCAATGCCTTGAGGGACGGGACATATCTTGTGAGCTGGAGCTTTGTAAGTGCTTAAAACAATATCTCTTGACTGTGTTCAGCTTTGTAAAGTTGGCTTCATGCCAGTTGCTGTTAAAGCCCTTGGCCAGATTTGAGTGTCCCTGCATTAATACTTGAGTTTCTACCCCAGATGTAGTCAAAATCATTGAAATGCTAGATTGTTTGGAAGGTCCAGTGAAATAGCAAGAGCATATCTTGTTTTGAGGTATGTAAATCAAATATTGTTAAGGAGGCGTTTTCTAGGATTATTTGAATTAACAGACCCACTCCTCAGTATTTCACTTTAATGCCTCTTTTTGTTTATGTTCTTTGTTTTTACTGCTGTCATGAATGCTGACATAAGTGGGAAAAGTATGCCAGGTAATGTCAGCTATATCAAAATACACAAACGAAAAAGGGAAGCAGTAGTTTGCCATTTGGGAAGCTGTCAACATATTACTGCATAAAAAAGTTCGTATTTTGGAAAGCTAACTTCTAATCCTGCAAAATTCTCAGGTTTTTTGCTTTCAAAGGGAAGAGATAGGAAAGATCATTCAATTTAGTAATAGATGGGCAGACTTTGCTTTCATCTTTTTGAGAAAACACTTTCTCAATGTTGGTAAAAATTTTTAAATCTTTTTCTCTGGTAAGTTTAAAGTAGAATGTACTTAGTATTTAGTTCATTCAAAAAGCCTGCACAGATTTGTTGTTAAGAGGTTTGGGAAACTGGCAGATCCTAAAAGTTATTTTGATTAGCTAATCTTTGCTAATAGGATAATAACTTTTTCCTCCTCTGTTCCACAGTTTTGTACTGGGAAAATGTACTTTGCCTGCACATTATCCTAACATTCCATAGTTAAAGTATGTCATTAAACAGACTGAGTTTTTAATGAACTCTTGTATTTTTTGAGGTATCAATTATAAGCTAACCTTCTACATAAGTTACTGTCAAGAGATTGTCTATCTCATATTTAAAATCTTCTGAAGAGGAATTATATATATACTTTAGTAATAATAAAGCTGCAAAATGCAACAATGTAATTGTGAAATCTAGTGGATACTTCTTGACTGGTAGATGATTTAGGAACATCTATGAGACATTCTAGTAATACAAATAAATATTTTGATCAGGATATGATTTTTAAAAACATTTTGATGTAAACTGTCATTTCACTGAGATAAGAACAACTGTATCAGATGCTTGAATAAGCTGATCTGATGCTTTCTTGAATCATTTAATTGTGTAGGATAATAATTTTTAGGAAAATAGATGCAGGCTTAAAATCTTTATTAAAATCTTAAACATTTTTGTTATTTTTGGTGGGATGTGTTTAACCTGTCAGAAATTTGAGGTCATTGATCTATCTTCTTTCTTTCCCTTGGAAAAGTTAAGTTGAACTGTTTCAAAATCTTCATTCTTGGCAGTGTGTACGTGCTTTATTATTTATTTATAAGAATTTGAGAAATTCCAGAAGAAGAGAAAGCCTTAAATCACAGGAGATACATTTGAGAAATTATTTCCATGTGGCTTTGAGATGTGCAAAAATTTATGGTTTAGGAGTTCTTGTAAAAAATCAGAATTATAATCTTGCTGATGAAATGAACAGGTAAGTTATACTTTCCAAAAACTTCATATTTGTTATTGTTCAGTAAAATAGATTTCTTTTTTAATATATTCTGCCATAAATTGGTAGCTAAATGAAGGCAGACCTGGCAATAATAAATTCATTGTGCATTTTAAGACTGAAACTAAAATAGTCACAGAATCATGTGATCACAGAATATTCTGAGTTGGAAGGGATCATCCAAGTTTAGCTGCAGACCCTCTGGACAGGAAAGCCCCAAGAATCACCCCATGTGCCTGGTTGCTACAAAACCAGATGGGTTCCAAAGCAGATCTACAAAACATTAATTTTTCAGCTTCATAAATTAAAAATACTTGTATAGATTCTGTTGTGAGTTGCTTTTAATGGATTATAGAAGAAAGTATTGTAAAAGGCTAAATTTATTCTTTGTCTTGTTATTTATTAAGTCATGCCATTTTTGCCATTCATAACTATATCTTGAGTCTCATGTTAAGGATAAGTGTTTTGTGGTATCTTTTTGCTTGCTTTTTTCTGCTTGATGGTTAGAATTTAGTGACAATTCAGAAATATCAACTGAACATCGAGCCTACTCTGGCTCTGAAGAGGCTGATGAAACTGGACTGTGTTGATATCACCCTGTAAGAACTACTATCTTGTAGAAAGTTGGCATCCATAATTTATAATAGCCTATCCTTTTCGTTGAAATTTCTGAGTCAGTTTGTGTTTCAATTGGAAAATATCACTGAAGTATATTTTTGTAGTTTTAACTTGTTTAATTTTTTTTTCCAAGTTAGCTGCAGTGATGCTTAGTAGTATAGATCATGTTTCCATTTTTATGTGAGAATGTATTTTTTGTTTGTGGTAACTACTGTCCTCTGAAAAGCATGTGGAACTTTTCATTAATAAATTTCTTCTACTACACATAGACTAAAACACAGTGTATGACATTCAGTATAAGAACACACACTGAACTTTCAACTGTGAGGAAATTTTGAGTATCTGAAATGGTGATGAGCAGCCAAAGTCTTAGAAGTTTGCATGACTCAACAAACATACTTGCAAATAGAAAACCACTCATCAGTCTGAGCCATGCTTTCCTTTCATATTTTTAATATTTTCATATTTTTACATTTTATTATCTCAGATTTCTTGAATTACATTCATGGGAAAAAACTTTCAAATGCCAGTGTAGAATATTGTATTCATTATGAAGCTTTTTCTCCTTAACCAAAAAAAAAAAAGGGGGGGGGGGGGCAAGAGAAGTTTATGGAAACTGTTTTTTCCTGGCAAAAGTGCATTTTAAGAAGCTGCCCTTGGTCACTAAAACACCATTTGACAAATTCACAGCCAGGTGAACGTACTCAGGATACAAACAATCCAGTCTCTGTTTCCTGTTGTGTCAGTCCAGTCTCTTTCTCCTTCTGTTTTGCCAGTGGCAGTTTGCTCTTGCCATTTCTGCCCTGTGCATTGGAATGTCGCTCTGTGCCACGCTGTGTTGCTTCCTGCATTAGGTGCTGAGGTGACGCAGAGCAGGAGGAGGAGGACAGTGCTACCAGCCTGAGGCTGGTTCCTATGGCAAGGCCAGGAAAAGCTCTGGGGTTGGTAGAACCTTACACCTTCTTGCTAACCACATGGACTCTTAAGTGGATGTTTTGGATTTGGAAAGTCACTTGAGTGTGTAAGGGAGAAGGTACTTGGAATTTGAGCCTTGGCCAGGGTAGTTGTGGAAGTGAGCTGTGTCAGCCCGGTGTCTGTCCTCACGTGGCTTTTCCCTGTGGTCCATGTGGACATCGCAAATTTCCAAGACTTGAGATTGCTTTTTGTTAATAGGTGTGTTAACAATTTTTGCACTGTATTTTTTGAAGTATTAAACATTGACTGCTTCCATGTTTCTCTTTGAAAGCATTGAAAGAGAACAGCTCAGAGGTGGTTCAGCCTTTTCTGATGGGTTGTGGAACAAAAGAACCAAAGATCACTCAGCTGTGTCTAGCAGCCATACAGAGGCTCATGTCTCACGAAGTTGTTTCAGAGGTAAGATCGAGCTTTATACAAAAACATGAATATTTCAGAGTGAGAAATACAGACCTCAGAAGAAAGGTGAATGAGTTGTTTTAAGAGGCTGTTTATATTATAATGAACATAGTCCACTAAATATTTTACTCATATCTTGTTTTTCAGTAATTTAAAGGAAAACCTTGTACACCATAAAAAAAAAGTGAGGCAGTATTAGTAACTTCTAGAAGGAAATTCATGAAAATTGAAACCAGCTCATTTAGTTCACATTCTTACACTGAAGGAACTGAACATGTAATGAACCTTGTGCATCCACAAAATATACTCTGTGCAATGACATTATTTTGCTTTTGTTACATTTTATTTTTTAAAGTAAGGTAAAATGGATGCACATTTTCTGCAGCAGTAAATGTCATGATATATTATGGTACTGCATATATGGTGTGTTAGAAAGCTGATGAAAATGCTGTTAAAATACACCTTCAGTTTTGCATGCGTAATGTAAGATGACTCTGTTTTCTGTCTCATATGAGTGAATTCTGAGGGTAAAATATATTTTTACTGTGTCTTCCATATTTCCAAGTAGAAAATTAAGTACAGGCTTCAATTTGTACTGCATATTAAGACATTTCTGTTGTCAATTCTTTAAAAATACTTCGGGAAACTTGTGACAATGAAATTGGCTCTATATTCTCAATGTAGTCCTATGGTGTAGACAAACAGGCACATTCAGTTATGATATGCCTTCATGACAGTGGTATTCTTACATATGTACACAATATATCAATACGTAAATATTGTAATAGGTGACAAAAATTTATTTCTTTGTAGGCTGCAGCAGGAAACATTATTAATATGCTTTGGCAATTGATGGAGAACAGTCTTGAAGAACTTAAATTACTCCAGACAGTTCTCGTACTTTTAACTACCAATACAGTTGTGCATGATGAAGCACTGTCCAAGGTAAGAATTTGTTGGTGTCAACTATACAATTTAAAATATCCAAGAGGAAAAATGGGGAAATTTTACATATGAAGCATGTGAAAACAATTAACAAGGAGGAGGCTTTCTTGATTCTATTGTGTCCCTATTGTCTGTATGACTAGACTCTGAAAATAGGATTTCTTTTAGCTTCCTTTTCCATGTGTTTTGTAACTCCTGCACAATAATACATTTTGGACTTAATAGGATCTTGAAATAAAAACACTAAGCCAGTGGTTGTCCTTCTCATCTGTTAAATTCGTTGGATGTTTTTGAACTGAAATCAGAGCACCTAGCACAGTGTAAACTCTCATTGAATGAGAAAATGTTAAAAGAATCTGCCTCTACCCTGCCTTAAATCTCTTGAAAACACCCCAGTTATTGCTCTTTCAGTAATAACTTTGAGTCTTAGTTTTAAACATGAAACATTTTGGATATTATGTTTCAACTAAACCAAAAGTTTCAATTTAAATTATAAGATGCTTCTCTTTGAAGAAGCAACATTGTTTACCCATCTATGGATTGTGAAACTCTGCTTCCTAAGTTTCCCTTCTAGATTATATTGTAGAAAATTGGTTTCAGCCAGACACACATTGCATGTTCATGTTTCACTCAAGCTGTTGTAAAATTTTAAACTAATGTGGCAATGTCATCTGAGTAGAGTCCACAAATCAGACATGAAGAAGAGGTGAAAGAAAATTCTAAATCTTGTACAGCTCGCAGCATGTAGCATTATGGCCGGGTGTGGTTGAGGTTCTTGAAAGGACAGTGACATTGTATATGGACAGAAGAACAAGAAACACAGGTTTCACTACACATACAGATGTTAATTTTCAAAATTCATTATAAAACAGGTAAGTATTAAACTATGAGTTAGAGGTAATAACAAAATCCAATGGGAAAAAGTATTCAGGTCATTGCCAACACAGTGACACTTCACGATGCACATCTTAGGTATAATAGCAGTCAAGGCAACATGATTGTGAAAGTATTGTGATTCAGTGCAGGAGAGGGATGACATTTTAACTTTGGAGTTGACTGACTGTGATTAACCTTACAATCTTAATGTCCTTTTGACATTAATATTCACACAAGTTGTTTTGTGTGATGATTACTGTGTATTCTCTGTATGATGAGTGCAGTTTTATTGGCACATTATAATGTGTTCAGTAAATACCACTTTTTGATTGCCTTTGGGGAGGATTACTAAAGAGTTTTTTGGTTAGGGTAATCCACAAAAAGTATTCTGGTTCTTAAAATTTAAATTTTTTTTCTTTTTTTTTTTTTGGACAACCTTTTGACAAACTGTAGCAGAAAGTATTCCTCAATCCATCAACCTTCTTGACTCTTAGCTACAAGATGAAATGTATTGTTGTAAGGTGATATTTTTCTGGTTTTTTTCCTTTCAGGCAATTGTACTTTGCTTTCGATTGCACTTCACAAAAGATAATATCACAAACAACACTGCAGCAGCTACAGTGCGGCAGGTGGTCACCGTCGTGTTTGAGAGGGTGGTTGCTGAAGATGAACGATACAAGGGTGGGCACACTGCTTACTTGGCTTGCTTTCATTTACCTGCTTTTTGACACGTATCAGATGTTTCTCTGTCCGATAAAGAAGTAGTGAAATGTCTATAGGTGTTATAAAAAAGTCACGGACATAATTTATTTTAGCTGTCTTTCATACACTTATTTGTTATTTAAAGGAGATGGAGTCCTTTGCCATTGTGTCAGTCCAGTTCAGGACAGCAATATATAAAACCTAGAATTTTTTTTTCAGGCTGTGAGAACTGGTCTTCAGGTTAGTCCTGTAAAGGAATTTGAGGTGAGGGTGTCATTTATGGTGCAGGTACCATAGATTGATTACTGGGTGGGAAATACATGGCAGTAGTAGTTTTGAAGAGAACACTGGAAAGCAGTGCTTGGTATTGATGATCTTTGGTAGTCAATCTAATGTTTGTTTCTGTAGATGTGATAAAGTGCAGAAGAATTACCTGGCCATTCTCATAGAATTTTCCTGTAATAACGCTTAATGCGTACTTGATTTTTAACAGTTCCTTTGTTTACAAAACTTTGTTTTGTTTTTTTTGCACAGATGCTGTTGACCAGCCAGCTGCAGTTCAAGGGAATAGTAATAGAAGATCTGTCAGTACACTGAAGCCATGTGCTAAGGATGCATATATGCTTTTTCAGGTAGTTGGGGAGCATATATTTATATATTGACAGTTAAGATTGGGTGCTTTTACATCTCTTCAAGAAATATCAAGAATTTGCTGTTGGCATATTGACAATGTCCTTCTCCAGAGCTTTGGGCTTTCTAATGCTGTTTATTCTAATTGGTGATGATATACTGTATCACAGGGGAATGATGGAAAAATGAAGACAAAGCCTTGGAAAATGTTTTACTATAAATGTTTACTATAAATCCTAAATAATAGATAAGCATACTGTCTGCATTAAATTCAAGACTCTTATTTCCGTGAGCCTGTGGTGGGTTTACCCTGAATGGACTGTCAAGTGCCCACGAAGCTGCTCTACCACTCCCTGTCCCAGCTGGATGGGGAGAGAAAATAAGATGGAAAACAATTCATAGGTTGAGATAAGGCAGTTTACTAAAGCAAAAGCAAAAGTTTGCATGTGTATGAGCAATATTCAGCCACTTCCTGGGAAGCAGAGCCTTAGAATGCATGGCAGTTGCTCCCAAAGGCAAACATTGTAAATAATGGATGCCTCCCTTCCTCTTCCATTTCTTAGGTTCTGTAACTGAGGTATGGAATATCTCTTTGGGTAATTTGGGATGACATTTTTTGTGTCCCCTCCCAGGATCTTGCCCAGCCCCTTAGTGGTGGTGGGGGGGAATTTTGAGAGACAGCAATGAGGCTGTTCCAGTGCTATTCAGACGTAGCCAAAACACTGGTGTGTTGTCAGCACCTTTCTAGCTACCAATGCAAAGCTCAGCACTGTAAGGGCTGCTGCAGGGAAAATTAACTCTGTCTCAGCCAGACCCAATACAGAGCAAAACACTGCAACTGTAGTTCAGTCCTGTCTCTTGTGGTTGGTATAGGACATTAAAGGCAAGTATGTAATGAAAAGGAGTAGTTGCATTCATCACACCAATAGAAATTTTCTTGACTTAGCAAATTCACTGGTCTCGAGATATTTTTGAGGGTAGGAGTGAACACACGTGCTACAAGGATACCAGCAAAGTATAAAATTTCTTTTAAACATTATCTATGCTTTATAATTTATGTTTAAAAAGTATTTAAAGAAAGATTACATTAAAATTAGAAAATCATTCACGTAAAGGAGAGTGTGTAGATTTCATTATGAACTCAGGAAACTTTCTTGGTACAGAACTGTACAGAAAATGTCAATATTACTATGCTTCTTTCTAAGGATCTTTGTCAGTTAGTTAATGCTGATGCTCCCTACTGGCTCGTGGGTATGACAGAAATGACACGGACATTTGGCCTTGAACTTCTTGAGTCGGTCCTCAATGACTTTCCACAAGTGTTTTTACAAGTGAGTAGCTCTTGGATGGAAAACAGGAAGACTTTTACTCTCATGGGTAGTAAAATCTACACTTCATTAAATCCTCTTTAATTTGACATGAATATTGTTTTCCTGAAGGACTTGTAACTTTTACATATTGGGAGGGTTTTTAACAGAAAAGTTCCCTGCACTTTTTGAATGTTTTTCTTTTCCCAAACACTTTATGTTTTATTTTTGTTTATACATTTTCTAGAGCTGTTTGTTTTACTCTGTTTCACTTTTGGTTTTGCTGTTTACATCTCCTCCAGAAATGCATTTTTTAATCTTCCTTATTTATGACAGCTCTGTCGCTAAATTTGTGGAATTTTTATTTCTACAAAAACATTAACTTCACCCCTCTTGTAAAGTAAAAATCAAGACTAAATTGCATGTATCTACTGCACATAAATGCACCATGACCCTGCAGTAATGTGTTTTACTAGCTGACTGTAGATAAATTAAAAAAAATTATATATTTATAAGTGATGTATTAGCAGCCTATTTCAGCTTGCAAAATACAAGACGAAGCGTGCATGGCATGAACCTGACCTTTGTAATTTCATGCTTTTTGGTAGCTTTACAATGATGTCTGCAGTTCTGCCTTTTCATTTCCTGATTGTAATTTATACCAAGATTTACATGATTTCAGATTGCTTGATCATAACTACAAATGTAAATAAGATGCATAATCAGAGCTACTGGTAGCAATTAAGGAATAACTGCATATAACTTTCTGTTTGCTTTTTCAGCATCAGGAATTCAGTTTTCTTCTTAAAGAAAGGGTATGCCCTCTTGTTATAAAGCTCTTCTCTCCAAATATCAAATTCAGGCAAGGTTCCACCACCTCATCTTCCCCTGCACCAGTGGAAAAACCATACTTTCCCATCTGTATGCGTTTGCTGCGAGTAGTTTCTGTTTTGATTAAACAGTTTTACAGTTTGCTGGTAAGAATATGCTCAAATTTTCTTTATTCAATTTTGTTTTTCTATGTATGTGCCAGTGCTGTTATCAGTATTGATTAGTTCTTGGGAACTGTTAATGTCTCCTGAGGGAAGAGGAAGCTAAATACTCTTTTCCACTTACATTTATTTGTGCTTACATGTATTCTAAATGTACGAT
This sequence comes from Trochalopteron elliotii, assembly GCA_024734555.1. Taxonomy (NCBI): domain Eukaryota; kingdom Metazoa; phylum Chordata; class Aves; order Passeriformes; family Leiothrichidae; genus Trochalopteron; species Trochalopteron elliotii. The sequence goes on from JANPWX010000064.1 coordinate 6,548,845, forward strand.
TTTGTTAAACATGGACTTGTATGAATTTCATAGTAGATTAGCTGTTGTCTTTTCTCTGTTTAACTGCCTTTCAGATTTTGGGAAGCTTTTGATCTCATGTTGTTTGCTTCACTTTGGATAATGATGATTACTGTGCCTTGTTAATACTTTCTCAGAGGTTTTTGACTTGAGTTGCTAAAGCTGTTGACAGAATGTTGGTAAAAAACACATGTTCAGCAGTACTTATATCCTGAGTTTTGGGTATTTGCTAAAAAAGGTATTTCTCATTTGTGTACTGTAGCAAATGTATGACCCTTATTGCAATGTCTGTGAGGAATTTTACTTCTTCAGTTCAGCTTGTCAAAAATGTTACATTTTTATATAATTCTGAGTACCTATTCATTCCAGGGATTTTTTTAGATTCTGTACAAAACTTGTTTTGATAGGACTTCTGAGATGAAAGTCTTTTTGAGAAAATATTTTGTAGGAATCTTTTTTATTAATTATTATAAACGATATATTTTAGGTAACAGAATGTGAAATCTTTCTGTCATTGCTGGTTAAGTTTCTGGATGCAGACAAACCACAGTGGCTACGAGCTGTTGCAGTAGAATCTATTCACAGGCTTTGTGTGCAACCTCAGCTGTTAAGGTATTAAATATATTGGCATTTACTTTTACATAAAGTTTAAGATATATTTTTATTATTTTTCTCTAATGGAAAATGCTTCCTAAAACATTGCAAATGTATAGAAACTTAAACGGAATAAGCTCTTCATGATAATTTTGTGTATTCCATTAGGCAATGCTTATTAACCAGGAAGGGCTGAATTATAGTTATTTGAGTATGTCTGTGTCTTAGCAGTGTCAAAAGAACATTTACCTAAAATTAAAAAAATTAAAATTAAATATTATTGTTTACCTAAATATTTGCTGTTAAAATGTGCTGTTAGTCTACAGTTTGGAGTGTGTGTCAGGGTGAAGTTGCTGTTAAAATATTATTTTCATCCCCAGTTTGTCAAATACTTTCTGTTTTATAAAATACCTTCCAGGTCTTTTTGTCAGTCATATGACATGAAGCAACATTCCACTAAAGTTTTCCGTGATATTGTCAATGCACTGGGCTCCTTTATCCAGTCTCTATTTCTTGTACCAAGCACAGGGAACGCATCAGCAACACCAAACCAAACTGGTAAAGCCTTGTCCTTATTATAATTTTATTTTTCCATCATTTTCTTGTAATAATGAAATCTGTTTTGGTTCAGCTCTAGTACAGCTCTGTACTTCTGTGTTTATTTTGGTGGAAAGCTTGCTTGAGACCAGCTAGTGTTCTCAGCTCTGGTACAACAGGGGATTTTATCTGTATTGAGGGGAAGGCATAGACCCCAGTCAGCAGAGCAGTGCTCCTGCTTTGATTTCTGTTTCTGCAGTGACCAAGCTCGTTGTTTCACAACTTTACAGAGGGAAAATCTTATGATGTTATTTCTAGTTTCTGACTCTTAAAAAACATGTCTGATTTCTGTCTCCATGTGCAGGGATGTCATTTATGGCAATGCACTATTTAAGTAGTAAGATAATGTGTGTTTGTGGGAGGCAATCACTAATTCTTCTGGTTGTTCAAGGCCAAAACTGGACTGAGGGAGCCAAGAGGCAGAATGAAAGATGTGTGTTTACAAATGATCTCTGTCTTTTTTGTAAGCTGAAATCAGACACATGTTGAAACTAAATTTGATTGTCTTCTCTTGCAGCCAGGGTTTTGGCATTTCACTGGTATATTTGAATTTTAATAAGAAATGATCGTCCTGATAATGCCTTTGCTGGTGTTTATGTCCTAAGTTAAGGCTCTCTGTTTCTTCCTGTGGTTCTGGAAACAGAGTCCTCAGCAACAAGCAACATAAAAATAATTTATGAGGTTGTCTTTTGATATGCCTTCTTAAAAGACGTAAAAGCCAGATAATAAGCGTAATTATTGTCTGTCGTATCTACTATTAAATTAAGAAACATTAAAATGTTTGGGTTTAGACTCATACATACCTTTCAGTGTTTACTCATGAAATTGGAGCCCCATGCTGGAGTTAGCAGTGATAGCATGAGGAAATTTGAGTCAGTATCTGTTGTTCAGTAGCTGTTTATACAGCAACTGGTAGAATGTTTCTGTTAGTATTATTTCTAGGTTAGCTTAATTATTTTAAAGTAAATCAGAATCACGCTTTTCACCACATAATGTGCACATATGAGAAGCCATTCTATAATACTCATTCTGAAAATGTGAATTTTGCCTCAAGTGAAACAGCGCTGCAGTAGGGTCATACCTCTAGTGCTGTGTATTTCTCTGGGTTATTATTTCAGTTTGTTTTCTCTTTCCCTTTTCACTTCTTCTTTCTGTCTGAGTGTTTCTCATGTTGCTTTCCCATGCATTTCTTTTTCTATGTTTTTTCCTCCTATGGCCATATTTGACATGCAAAGAGCAGATCAATACAATGTAATTCTTGAACTGAGTCTTCTGATTGTAACAGCAGTCCTGTCATAGTACGTTGTCTTTTGGAATCATAGAATGGCTTGTGTTGGAAGAGACCTTCGAGATGATCTAGTTCCAGCCCTCTGGCCATGGGCAGGGACACATTCCTACAGACTAGGTTGCTTGAAACCTTATCCAACCTGGTTTTGGACATTTACACTCCTTATACACCTGATTTTTGAGCCTCAGTCTTGCAACAGCCTACCTGTTTCATAGAAGTTGAAAGGTGCATCTACTGAAGTTCTGTGTCACTTTTATTATGCTGGGCAGTGTTTACCACCCACTTTAATGAGTTAGATTAATACAAAAATAATTGCATATGTCTGACTGCACAGTGGCATCACAGAAAATGACACCAGTGAACTGTGTTAGTGGCAGTGTTTGGTTAACCATTTGTTTAGCAGCATGATTTTTTTTGCTTCAGTCTGTTAAGTGTTACTGTGCTTAAGTGTCTGCATAAGCTTCTGTGTATTCATATTGCCTGAGTTAGTAGTTTATTGCCTAAATTGGTAGCTTACTCTCCACATATTAAAAACAAGCACACCGAAATGGCAGTTACACTGTGAGTCACCATCCTGGGACTCTGTTCTCTCTCCCCATTGTCTCTTCAGAGAGAATCTGAATTTGTGGGACCTATTATGTAAGTATAGATGTCCTTCTCTATGAAGGAAGTTATGTGTACAGAATTCCTTGTTCTTTTAACTGCTTTTTTTGGCTTCCTAAGTTGGAACCAAAATTTGTCGCTTCCTAACTGTTGGTTGGCACGTTGTCACCTCTTCCCTGATGGGATTTGTTTTATTCAACCTTGGCATGGAACAGATTCAGATGTTGCCATTCTCTTCAATTTGCTTCTTGTGCTTTTTGCATTTCTGAAATCTTGGAATTTTGTTATTAAAATAATTAAACTTTCTAGCTACTGAGTTCTTGATACAACTATGTAAATAGTCCTTAACTTTCAAGTATCTGTCTGACTTCACTAAAACATTTCATCAAGACTATAAATTTGATTCATTCACAGAATGTTATGAATGTTGCTGTACCTTTCACAGAAACATTATGTTCTGACTGGAAATTAGGCAGTTGGCATCAATGAACTGCACATAAGATTATATTTTAGACAGCAGAGGAAGCTCAGAAATAGTTTTTTATGTTATTGATTTTTGTTGTTGAACTGGGTGTCTTCAGATTAATCCTAGTGTCTCAAAAGTAAAATGTAGAAAAAAGATGTTTGCTGATGACGAATACAAGATTGGTTGATTTTACGCCTTTGTTTTTGTGAACAGGAAGCAGTGCATCAGGGAATACTGGCTCAGCACAAACTAACCCAGGAGTGCTTGGAATGGGTGGAGGTGCAACTGTATTACCTGCCTTTGAGTACAGAGGCACTTGGATACCCATCCTGAATGTAACAGTACAAGGGAGTGCTAAAGCTACATAGTGAGTACCTCTGTCTTTTTGCAAATGTATGTAACAAGTATTTTTATTTTGAATTGGATGACGTAAGTTTTTTTTTTTTTTTTGCTAGTGAATAGTGGGGGGTTTGTTCCACTGACGTTGAAGCCTGTTAGGAATTTTCTCTTTGTTGGTGTCATGAGGTGTTCTGGTGTTTTTGCTGTTTTTTCTGCAATGCCTTGGATTCTGATTGGAATGTCCCCTATGGTTTTAGCATCAGTAGGATTTTATTTTCCTACCATATTGTCTGTATTAACTCTTCACTTTTAGGCCTCCCTGGAGTATAGAAGAGTTTTGGAATACCTGTTGCTACATTTTGTAATGGCAAATATGAAGGGCGTTAAGCAAACGGGACATCAGTGGGAATGAAAAATAGCTTTCTCACACCACCTTTACTGTTTTTACAGTATTTATTGAGCAGGATATTGTCACAGATACTGGTCTGGTTGTCATTTCAAACAATTTATTGACCTATATACCAAGGCTAGATTCTGAATGCTTCTTAAAATGGCAAATTATTTTGTCATGATTTTGTACAGTGGAGATGGTGTTCTCAGTTTAAAGCTGCAAATACTGTGTTACTTTTTAAATAGTAAATTTTTTTTCATGTCACTCATGACCATTGAGGAACAAGTGGTTCCAAACCTGAAGTTATTTGTACCACTGTAAAATTTTGGCACACTAAAATTCAGTGAAATCTGCAAACAGCCTGGATCTCAATATTTTTAGGGTAGGAAGTCCTTTATCTGCCTTTGAGATGCAGAAGAAAAAAATTATCCTCATATTTCAGTAGTTAATATGTGTGTGTTGACTTTGTATTCCAGCAGTGGACGTGAATGTTGTTTTAGTTTACCTGCCTGTTCTCAAGGAATGCAAATTTTTAATTTGGTCAGCTACTACAACCTCCAATTTTCTTCCTTTTTTATTACTATCTATTCTTAACCAACTCAAGAACCTTGCAGCCACCATCATAGTCTCCTGTCCTGCTCAAAACTTGCTTGTGTTTTACCTTTGGATACCTCAAGTGACTCTGTGATTTTCTCTGCATAATTTTTGCATTTTTTCTTTTGTATGAGATTACAGAGTTGTCACAAGCATTTCAGAGCAATTTTTTCCTCCTATCTTGTATTTTAGTCTGTAGTCCTTGTATGTAAGGAGATGACTTGCTGTAATGTGACACATCCTCACACCAGTTCTCTTCTGCTGCCGTTAGATTTTCAGTGGCCACATCTCATACTTTTGTACAAGTTTCTCCACAGACCACTATGCTTTGTCTTCCCCTTTTATTAAGGAACTAAATGTTTTTAAGAGGAATAGACAAACTATTCAAGACTTCTCACAGCCATTGCCACGTAACAGTAGCAACTCATATAATTTATTCAGTAGTTAGCATTTTCTATCTTCAAAAGTAAAAGGATGTGACCGCTACCTCACAAATATATTGTAACTATAAAACCCACTAATAGTTTTAATTAGACCCCGTATATATATTCCCACATATTTGTATATACAGAATGAAATGCTGACCATTTGATTTAGCTGTAGTTCCTGCTTCCCCAGATACCTGCTATCTTCAGGAAATCAGAGGTAATAACTGAAGTGTGGCATGTTTGGGAGAAGAAAAAATCCTTTGTGCAGCGGAGTGTGGTGACACTAGAGTATAAAAGTATCTTTGGTATATTTTAGCTGGAATATGTAGCTTTTTAAAGAGTGGTTTGTAGCGTAAAAAATGATGAAATAACGATTGTTGTTGTAGCAAGTAGTTTTTGTAACAGACTGTATGTACTTGTATAGATGCTGCTGCTGTGTCAGCTACAATTTCTGTTGGATTTGTAACTCAGCAGTTCTTTATATGCTTTTAAAGTAAAAGAAGGAGAAAAGTGGCAATGAGACTGCTGTTCCAGCATAGTGATGTTTTAATTGCATTCTTTTCAGCAGTGAATCATGTAGACATACCCTCTTCGTAATATAACTTCCATTGTTTACCTGTACATGTAGGTGATGAATATTTGGCCATGTAATATCTAACTACAGACAAGCTTTTCTAGTCATGTGGACTCAATGATAACAGAATGTCGGACTTGTTCTCATTTTGTTATAACTATGTTCACACTGTCATGACTTTCTGATGTATTTCCTCTGTTGTTCCTAGATACTTGTATTCTACTGAATAAGTTCTGTTGCAGTGGCTCTAAGTAAAAAAATAATACAAGTAGAATTATTAACGATGCTTTCTTATATGTGTTAGTTTTTAGAAATATTTTTGGAGAGCTATACTCGCGGTTTGTACCCTTTTAGTTGCTGTCTTATTTAGTGATTCATTTACTCACTTAATGACTTAAAGGGTTTTTTTCTTCAGTTGCAATAAATCTTGAAGGATTCTATTTGTACTTAACATTCATTTGGAATCATGTTTATTATTATAGTTTTTAAAAACAGTGGTATTGCTACATACTTGCCGTGTTCTCAATTTTTTAGTTTGGAGATGCTGGACAAAGTTGAGCCACCTACAATTCCTGAAGGCTATGCAATGTCAGTGGCATTTCACTGTTTGCTGGATCTTGTCCGTGGTATCACTACCATGATCGAAGGAGAGCTGGGAGAGGCAGAAACTGTTATTCAAACCACAAGAGAGGGAACTTCATTACCAGCACAGTCTTCAGAGCAAGATTTGCTGTCTGTTTCTGACCAATCAGAGAAAGAACTAGGTATTTGAAAATGCAAACACTATATGAAATGGAACAGTTTTATGGAAAGCAGATTTGAAAATTTCATGGTTTTTTTGCTTAAATTTCCTGTTTCCTATTTATATATAAATATATATATATATTCACTTTCAATTAAGCATGGTTTTGTTTTTTTTAATGGAACAGCAGTTCTCTTTTGGTGTTCTGCTTTTGACATAACACTGAGATCTATGGTCACAAGAGACAACCTGGCTGACAGAAATGGAGTTACGACCACGTTAAAAAAAAATATTTCTAATAACAAGATAAAAAGAATGTTTTAATGGAGAAATTTTTAGCAAGATTGCAGTGTATAGGGAAGGACTTCCTTAAAAGCAGAACTGCTGTGAAGTGAGGCATGTCTTTGTGGGACATATGATGAGTCTGTATAGGGGTCTGTATGTAGAGAGATATGTTTTTGAACGATGAGTTTGGCTTGTGCCCCAGGAAGCCAAAGCAGTCCAGCTGAAGTTTGAGCCGAGGCGTCCGGGCTGCCTAAAGGACCGGGTGGGAAGTGAGGGCTTTATCCCGGGCGCCGCCTCGGGAGCGGGGAGCTCTCCGTGGTGCTGCGGAGCGCCGGCTCCGCCCAGGGGCTTGGCGTGGCCCGGTGGGGAGCGGGAGATGTGCAAATTGGCTGGGCAGCTGCCTGTTTGCTAGACCAGTATCTTTTTCCGTATTAAATGAAAGAAACAAAAAAAAGTTATGGAGATTTTTTTTACCACGGGAGAATATTTTTACTTCACTGCAAAATTTCAGTGAGTTTCTCGTCCCATATTTTTGCACTTCTGAATGTTTATTTTTATAGACAAAGATCAAAAGTGTTTGTATATACTATGGTAAGCTGGATTTTGGTGGGTTTTTTTGAGGCTATTTAGGAAAAGCATTGCCTGGTGACATTTTTTTACCTTCAAAATGTTACTTTAAATGCAAGCTGTTTAAATAATACTGGTGTGAGTGTGTTTCTGTATGCACATATATCTGGCTGTGTAAACATGCATACAAAAACACACGTCAAAAGATGCAGTAGCAAGCATTTTGTTTGTGATACAATTGAAAGTTATTAAGGGAACTACTGTGTTTCTGCTATAAAAAAGTTTATCTATTTCTTTTAAGTTAGCAGAGCTGTCTGGGAAGAAATGGTGAACGCTTGTTGGTGTGGTCTTCTGGCTGCTCTGTCCCTCCTACTTGATGCAAGGTATCTGGTCTTTCATTTCTCTTGATTTTTCTAAGTTGATATTACAAGCTATATTTTGAACTGACTTTTGATGCCAGTCAAATTGTCAATTGTCAACATAAGTGCTGTTCATGGCATCTGAGCAGTCAGGTTTGTGGCTTAGACTGAATGAGTAAATGACACAGAAGTCTCCAAAAGTCCACAATCAACCTTTAATATATTTCAATGCAGAACAATTAATTGGATTTTCAAAGGGTTGCATTTAAACGATTTAAATTATCTTTATTTCTTTTTACTTTGCTTGCATGTTTCAACATATTGAAGTGATTCCATGTCCTGATTACTGCAAGTATGAGACTAAGTAATGTCTTGGTACTTTTTAGTACTATCTAATCTTTAAAGTGAAAAAGCTTTTTACTAGGAAATGACTGTGGTAAATTAATTGACTCCTTCAAAGAGCCTTTTGTAATCAAACACCATTTTCTGAAATTAGTTTTAAGTATCTTCAAATAGTCTCATTTACTAAGTCACTGAAAAGTAAAGTCCAATTTTGTAGGAAGTGGTTCTGAAGAATTTTGTTGGTTGCTTATTCTTGTTCTTCAATATTTATAGTGTTAATGGGTTTAAAGTATATGTTCTTATGGCTTTCAGTTTTGGTTAGCTGCCTGCTTCCGTGCTCTGTATTAATTCCTGCTGAACAATGTGTACTCTTTCAGCACTGATGAAGCTGCCACCGAAAATATTCTAAAAGCAGAATTGACCATGGCTGCACTTTGTGGAAGACTGGGTCTTGTAACATCAAGAGATGCCTTTATCACTGCCATTTGCAAAGGATCCTTGCCTCCTCACTATGCCCTTACTGTATTAAACAGCACAACTGCAGCTCTGTCCAGCAAATGTAAGTAAATACATTTTTCTTAATTGTGTTTTGTCATATTTCTAAAATTTTTGTATTTCTAAATGCAATTTTTTTTTGAGATATGGTTCCAAAGACACGCAGCTGTAGTATTTGGCTATATTAAAGTAAATTAGAATCCTCAGACAGCACCTAGACGACCTGCTTTCCAGAACTGGTTAGTCTTGCAGCATTTGCTGACTGTCATTCTGATCAACCTAAAATCCCCTGATGATTCACATTTCACAAAAGTTCAGATTCTAAGGAGATCTGTCTACCATTGTAAAGATCTACCAGGATATGTAATTAAGGCATTCAAAATCTGAAAAGATCTCTGGGCAATTTGGATTCTAAAGCTTTGGCTAAAACATCCCGCATTTGTGATGTACTACAGTCTTTTCTACGATTGTGTAGTGATGGTATTATGTGTAAGTGGAAGATCCAAGTTCTGGGCTTTCTTCAGCCTACAAAAAGCTGAATTGATGTGTCCCACATCTTGAGAGAATGTTGTAATTTATAATATATACTGGTTTAGTATGTACTCTGTTTCTAACTTTGAAGGTGAATTACTACTTACTAAGAAAAGCAACTACCTGAAAAATGTACAGGTGATTCTAACATTAGGGCTCTTAATATAAAACAAAATCTTACTCAGGGAACAAGGAACAGCACCCTTACTTCAGTCCAGTGTAGCAGGTAAGTGTATTATTAGATTGTAAGTCTGTGAAGAAGTACACATGACTGAACTACACAGATATCTATAGAAACAAAGCAGGGAACCTCAGTTATTTTATGTAGGTTGCTCTTCTTTTTACAAGTGAGTTCTAAAATGGGTGTCCTGAAGTCCCATATTGGAAAAATATGATACAGCATCGATGACACCATCATCTCCTGAGTGTGCTGGTACAATGGTAGCACACAATGATACCATTTACACACAGTTACTACCAAAAACTGAGTTGAGACAGTCTAATGCATAAATATTACAGTCTTGACATAAAATGTATAAATGTATTGCAAGCAATATCTAATAGTTAGAAACAGGGAGTAATTGCTGGATCTTTAACTCTCTAGGGCAATGACACTGTAATCTAAATATAACTAAAGGTCTCAAAGTGAGGTATGTCTAAAGCTAATACTGTAAAAAAAATTTCTGGAGTCTGTTTACCAGAAGGTGGTTTATAAGTATGTAAATACTGGATTTTAAAATTAGACTTTTTTTTCCTTGTCTTTTCAATTTTCCTCCAGCATATTCCATTCAGGGACAGAATGTTCAAATGATTAGTCCCTCAAGTGAGTCTCACCAGCAAGTCGTAGCAGTAGGGCAACCCTTAGCTCTTCAGCCACAGGGAACAGTTATGGTAAGTACAACTTGTGAGTGATCTTACTTTGCTTAACTGTTTCTTCCTGCATCTCAATGTGTCTCAAAACCAGGCTACAGATACACAGCATTCTTACAAATAATGGTCAGCTGAACTGTTGTCGTAAGGCTTTAATTTGGGACAGCCCTGGACAGTAAAGTTATCTAATTGCAAAGAAGTCATATTCTTGGTTTTCTCTGACTTTTAGCTCAGAAGTTCTTATCCATTCTATTTGGAAAACTCTAGATCTCAGCTGTGTTATGTGCCTATGTGTGAAAGTTCACTTAAGATATACTGATTTTGTGGAGATGGTGCAATTAAGCTGGAGTACTTGAACTTGTGTCTGATAATAATGTGAAACTGGGAGGAGAGGGCAGTGCTCAAATTGTATAATCACAGAATGGTTTAGGATGGAAAGGACCTTAAAGATCATCTCATTTTAACCCACTGGCCATATGCAGGGACACTTCCACTAGACCAGCTTGCTCAGAGTCCCATCCAACCTGGCCTTGAACACTGCCAGGGATGGGGCTCTACTTCCCTGGGCAACCTGTTCCAGTGCCTCACCAGCCTCACAGTAAAGATTTCTTTCCTAATACTAAAACCTGTTCTCTTTCAATTTGAACCCATTCCCTCTTGTCCTATCGCTGCATGCTCTTGTAAATAGTCTTACCCTGTTTTTCCTGAAAGTTCCCTTCAAGTACTGGAAGGCTGTAATTAGGTCATCCCTAAGCCTTCTCTTTTCCAGGCTGAACAATCCCGATTCTCTTAGCCTTCCCTCATAGGAGGGGTGTTCCACCCCTCTAAACATCTTGGTGGCCCTCCAACAGATCAGTGTCCTTCCAGTGTTGGGGACCTCAGAGCTGGATGCAGCACTCAAGTGCTCATATTCAGCCTCACCAAGATAAGCCTGGGAGAAGAAGGAGAGATGCTGAGCTTCTTCTCTAAAAAAATAGATTTCATTAGTGCAAACAAAATGTAATTTTAAAGCACTTCAGTAAAAATTTGAAGTTTAATAGAAGCACTGTCACTGTGGAATGATAAAAATTGGATGACTGTTTGGTTGTTGTCTTTTTTTTTTTTGTAGCTGACATCGAAAAACATCCAGTGTATGAGGACATTACTCAATTTAGCTCACTTCCATGGAGCTGTTCTTGGTACATCATGGCAACTTGTCCTGGCTACTCTTCAGGTACTATTTTCCTCACAGGAAATGCTTTATGCCTTGCTGTTATGCCTTGGTGTTGTATTCTAATTTGGTTTTCAGTTGCTCAGTGAGTAATAGAAACTTTGAGTCTTCTCATTGTGTACTGTGGATTGCCTTGAATAAGTACTGTAGCATTTCTCTTGACTTCTGTTTGGTTGGAAGGTTGATGGTTAGCTTGAGTACAATGCTGATTTCTTATCTGCCTGAAAAATGATCCTTTTGTATTTTTCAGCATCTCGTGTGGATTCTGGGACTGAAGCCTAGTGTTGGAGGTGCATTAAAACCTGGAAGAGCTGTGGAAGGGCCAAGTACAGTAAGTATGATTGTTTTTCAGTTAATGATTATATAGTGTTTTCTATTATAATCTGTAAGACTTACCGCTGTCTTTTTTTCAAGGTTCTGACTACAGCAGTTATGACTGATCTGCCATCTATATCCAGCATGATTTCAAAACTTTTTGAAAACTCACAGTAAGAAACCTTATCTTCTAATTAAAATAATATGTGTTTATCAAACTTGACAGTGTTTTGATAGCTGTTATTTTTCAGGTACCTTGATGATGTGTCTTTACATCACTTAATAAATGCCCTTTGCTCCTTGTCTCTGGAAGCCATGGATATGGCCTATGGAAACAATAAGGTATAAAAAGACTTGGTTGTTTTTTTTGGTTTTTTTGGGTTTTTTTAGATATTTTTATGAAACAGGCAGAAGACTTGTACATTTTTATCCTTTATGCTAACTATTTCTAACACTAAAACTAGTAAATACCTTTGCTCTAGATTAAAAAATAAAATATGAACCAGAGAAAGTCTTGTTTTATTGGTTCATGCAGTGGCTAGATTCTCTGAACATCCTCACTGTGTTCCTGTGCTTTTTGTTAGTTAAGAAATGTCATGTGTTTCCATTAATAAGATTGTGGGTGGATGAAACTTTTAAAAGCCCTTGTAATTTTAGAGGTTAGGGATGCTGAGTAGCACAGTATGTGCTGTGAGATGCTGATTTTAATTTCAATTTTCTCTTACCATGTACTTCAGAGAGAGCCTGACAATTAGGTATTTAAAAACATGGTAAGTCATATTTACTTGGGAAAATCATAGTTAGCATTCATGTCAGCTTCAGTAAACAACCTTTAGCCCAGAAAGGTTGAAGACCCTATGATTGGGTAAGATTGAATATATATTCTCCTAGTCATAATCTTATCCCAGAGGAGAGTTTCTGAAAGTTTATCCTTAATCTGTTACACTAGAGATAATGTTACACTAGAGAAGGCAGCAAACACGGTTTATAATATTTTATTACTACAACAAAGAGTGAATTTAATAAGCAAAGTTTGTGTTTCAAATCAGTTGAAAATTAGAGTAAGAAATCAGCAGAAATTGGAAGAGAGAATTATTTCAGTGCAACAGTCATTTTGACTATATGTTGGTTTAAATAAAAAAATAAAATTGAATGAAGCTTATCACAAATATTTGCAGATATATTTGATGAATGGGAAATTTATCATATTCCTGCTGAGCTTTTATGAAGCAATGAAAGATAAGGAATTGGGGTATTATGAAATGAAATATTTCAGATTTTTTCACATATAATTTTAAGTTGAAAAGTTGCAGTGGGGAAGAGGCTGTGTGGTAGTTGAAGATGTTGCAGAGGTGGTTGGCGGGGGGGCTGTGCAAAGGCGGGATTTGACGGGACCGTCAGTGCTCTGGTTTTTGTCAGGCTGCTGCCCCCGTGTGGCCGCGCCTGCCGCGCTGCGCCTGCCGCGGGAGCTTCCCAGCCTTGGCGGCTGTGGAACGAGCTGTGCCTCAGTTCAGAGATTATCCCCTGGCAAAATGCTCTTGCCTTACCGCAGTTACCTCAAAGTCATGTGTTCAAATTCCGTTTTATTAAGGAGCCATCGCTTTTTGCTGTTGCTAAATTACTGGAAACGGGACTAGTTAACATGCACAGGATTGAGATTCTTTGGAGACCTCTGACTGGTCATCTTCTGGAGGTAACTGATGGCTTTTATCACTTATGCTAGAATTTACTTTGTATTAATAAAGATCTCGTGGAAATACGTAATCTAAAAGAAATTTCTAAATTGTAATTATATATTTCGGTTTAGGCACTTTGCTGTTGCAATTCAAATGCATTATGGTTTGAATTTAAAATTTTAAATTACAATATTTTAATATCTCTTGATAACTTTTTCTTTATGGTGCCATCAGTCTTTATATGTTTTTGGCACAGCAGTGTTTAAAAAGATCAGGTAGTTACACTTCATATATTTGTTCTAATTAAGGTAGCACAAGCACGTTTTACTGTTTCACATAGTACAAATATCTAGGAAGATTCTCTATTCTGAGATATAATCTGCCTGGAATTGGAGCCAGGAGATTTACTAAGAAAGGGTTCTTTGTTTTTTTAATATTTAAGCTAACTTCTGAATGCTTTCTTAAAGAGAATACTGTTCAAGTATAAAAATGTCGTAATCCTATTGCAATTGCTTTAATATTTTAACTTCAACATGAAAAATATACTTTATGAAGGAAAAAAAACTTACATTTTGAATTGAAAACTAAAAACAGGTGTTTGAATGTAACTTTAGTTTTAATTCTCCACACAAGTACATAGGGGAATAAAATGTAAGAAGATGCTTTGTTTTAGAGTGGGTAAAGGATAAGGCTTTTCTTCCTCGTAATTCAGAATGTATCAGACACTTCCTTAGCACCACTGCATTGTTTCAACCTGTGTCAAGGATTGGCCATGTTTATTTGTGGAAGCCATATATTGCTTTATCAAGGAGAAAAAAAATGGATACTTTTGGATTTAAAGACTTAAAGCACAGGCATCTCTTTCTCTTGTTTATTTTTTGCCCTACAAGACAGTAAGGTTCACCATCCATATCTTGAGACTGTTTTCATCTAGAGAGCAGTCTGTTTCAGTCTGTTACCCATGCATTGCAGGTAATCTGCCACTGTTTTGTAGGAAATACATAGTCTTTCATTTGCTTTCAAAGTACTGCCTTATTTCCTTTTAAACCTAAGTTGTTGAGGTACGATAAGGAAAGAGAAAGCATCAGGTATAATTCAGTTAAACACAATCTGAGCGAATAACTTGTTCCCTGGTTTTGGAACTGCTTATATCTGTGCAGAATCAGAGCATGAAGTACTTCAAATTCTCTCTTTTTATTTTATATAAAGTTTAAAAAATGTAAGTAAATCAGGAGAGTAGCTGTTTCTTGTTTGCATTTTTAAACATTAAGCTAGCTCTTTTACACTGTTCTCCTTTTCAGTTTGGCTGGTGGTTGATAAGAGAACGGTCCACCAATAAAAGGCATCAGCCTTCTTTGATACTGCCTTGGACATGACTCTGGGTTCTCACACCATTAGAGCTAGGGCTGGAAGGGTGGGTAGGAATAATTACATAGTGGTCAATGAAACTGTACACTTCCCATATTAGTTTGAGGGTAATGTATTAGATATGGCACAGTTCATACCAGCTAAGAAATGAATATGCACAATGTTTTTAATTTTTATATTCTAAAAGAAGCAATTAGCAAAGTTGTTAGGTTTAGAGAATTTAGAGACAAAGAGAAATTAAGGTATGCATTTGAAACTCAAGTTTAAAGATGCTTGCTATTGCTTTGTCAAGTTTTTAAAATAATGGAGTGTGAGCTTTATTTTATCATCAATATGTAGTTACTTCTTGTATTTGAGAGTATAGAAGACACTTTCTTTGTTGGCTACTGTCATGTTCCTCACTGGATTATGTTAAGCAGTGTGATAAACTTCCAATTTTGTAGCTTTAAGTTAAACCTGAGAGTCTTAGGCATTTATTGAAGTGTTCTTTGGTGCTTTTTAATTAATCATTATCAGAATTAGCAGTTAGTTTATTCATTTGGGAAAATTTATTTACTTGAATTATATACGTAATTTTCATTATGTTTCCTTCTGTGTCTTTCACTGCTTCCTATTGCTTCCTTATTCAGAAGGTATGTCTATCCAAAAGATAAATTTCTTTTTTCACTATGAAGCCAAATTTTATCATGTAGAGATTTATTGTATCATTCTTATGCTATTGTATGTACATTCTAATATAATTAAAATACCAGTTTTTAATGTATTATATATGCTGGTTAAATGAAAGTGACTTTAAACAAAACATTGCTGCATTTTCAGGTGTGTCAGCATCCCAACTCCAGAATGAGAGAATGGGGAGCAGAAGCTTTAACTTCTCTCATTAAAGCAGGACTGACATTCAGACATGATCCTCCATTATCTCAAAATCAGGTAAAGTAAGTTTAAGATGCTTTCCTCCTTCATTCATAACGCAGCTTTACTATTGAGTATATAAAGTCTGCAGCTATAACATGTTACATCAGGTGTAACTATTGTGAGCCACCACATGCATTCTAATAAACTATCCTCTTTCATTTTTCAAATACCTAACAAAGAGTGATGCTTGCATATTATGTCCATTTCCTAGAACAACTTATGGGTCACTCTAATGAGTGCAAAACAATTTCAGAGTGTTTAAAAGTATATATGTGATGCTGTGGCAGGTAAAAAATGTGTTGCCTAACCTTCTAAATTACAGCTGTTCAATCCGTGATTAATAAAACATTCTAATATATTTACTGAGACTCATTGGATATTTTTTCCAAGCTCTCTTGAGTGTAGCCCTACTGAGTGAGCATAAAGTTGCATGACACTTTTTATGCAACTGTAGCTGCATCTGTAGCTGCTTGCTGGGGAACCTGGAGAACAGGAGCCAGGAAGGTAGATTTTCTGCAAAGACCCTTTATGGTCTGAATTTGAGCATTCAGTGAGTGAACTACTGAATTAATTCAATCCATCTTTAATTTGTACTGTATGTTTTCACTTATACATAAAAATACTTAAGAATCAGTTAAATGTTAGCATCCTTAATATGCTTTACTGTTTACTTTTAGAGACTGCAGTTGCTTTTATTGAATCCACTAAAGGAGCTGTCAACCATTAGTCATCCTGATATCAGGATCAAGCAGTTGGAGTGTGTGCTACAGATTTTACAGAGTCAGGGTGACAGCTTAGGACCTGGTTGGCCATTGGTGCTTGGAGTCATGGGGGCAATCCAAAGTGATCAGGGGTAAGTGGTGGAAATAAAATTTTAAACTCATGTAAGTTAAGAACAGTAGAAAAAATTCTGCTTATATTTTTGTATTTTAATAGCCACTTCAACAGTCATAGTTTTGTTGTAATTTTTGGCTTGTGAAAAATTTTACTCAACAAAAATACACTTTTTAATTCTTCCTGAAGCACACTTTATTTTACTGAATTAATTTTCAAAAAAAACAGAATATTATTCCACTCTACATTCTCCTGTAGTCAGCATGCAGTATACACTGAGGAGTATTCAGCATGCCATTTCATTTGATCTTGACCTTCTGGTGGACATATCTCTCATGCTTGCCAGTACTTCTGTGTGAATCAGCTGTTGCTCAGTTTATCTGTTGTTACTTTTTCTTCTTAAATCTTCCAGTAGTCTCTAGTGTGTGTTTTCTTCTGATCCCTCTCTCTTTTTCTTGAAGCCTTCCTACCTAAATGGTTGCTGGTAGCAGAAGGATGGAAGATTGTTTACTGGCTGTGGGCGAATCCCTTGACTTACACAATTGACTCTGTTGCCAGCAGAGATGGACTTACTCTCTGCTCACAAGGGAAAGTGAGAGATGAAGTTGCAAGGAGTATTTTTGAAATGAGCAGTGAATTGAACATCTGCCTTTGCAACTGTAAGCACCAAGAATTATACCCACACACTCAAACCATATTTATTGTTTTTTTAGGTGCTAGTCAAGACTAGCAGCAGGATAGGTCATCATATCACTCTAGTGTCAGTAGAATTCTCCTTGGCATATCTTTCCTTTTGTCCTAGTTTAGCTTTAATCTTCTGGTCATATAAAAACCTAAAGCCCCTTCAAATGCGTGAGGGGTTTTGCTCTTGGACCAGTATTGTTTACACTGGCAGTAGTACCTACCAAAATTCCCAAGGATTTTGGTGTTCTTGGTTGTGAGCATCCTCTTTTTTTTGTAATTAAGCTTTCTTTGGTAGTTATTGTTTCCACACTTGGTGCAATGTGTTCCTGCATGCCTTTTGATTTTCACTGTTGTTAGTGATGGATGAGAACCACCGCAAATTCCTTCTCAAGACAGTCTTCAGATCCCATTAAATCTCAAACTCACATCTCACTGGCTGATATGTCAAGATGTTACTGTAGTCTCCTCCTACAAAGCATATGGAATAATCTACTTCAACTACATAGCACTGTTTGTCCACATCATATTAAGTGCAGTAGGAAAAAATTAAGCATGCCTCCTTTTCCTTGAGAAAGAACTTCATTTCTTACCGACGGTACTTGTAGCTGTGAGCACAAGATGCAGATACTGTTATCGTACTTCAAATATTAACTTACTGACCACAAGACTTCCTTCACAAGTTTCTTCCCTCTGGTCAGTGAACATCCTGGATTCCAGGACAGAAATCCATTTTCCATTCCTGGAGAACTTCATTCCAGGCATTTATAAACACAGAAAATGCTGTTTTGATAGCCAAAAACCATACTTTGGTGACTTCTGGATTGTACAGTACTAGCCTGCCAAACAAAAGGAAACCTGTCTTTGAAGACTTTTTCAGTGGAAAGCCTCTGTTTATTTTAAGCATAGATAAAGCCCTATACAATCTTAAGATTCCTCACTAAGCTTAAGTTTCTTCCATTTATAGTTGCCTTTTTGTGGTCAGCTGTAACACCAAGGATAGTTCCACAATTTGAAGAGAGGTATCACTGTTGTTACTTGCATGAGGGATGTTAAAAGCCTTTTTCAACACATGTGGGACGTTAATTGGGAAAAACTGTTCTGAATTTGTTCTTGTAGCCTTGCATTTGAAGTTTAGAAAGACAGGTTACTTTCACATTAACTTAGTACTTCAAAATGAGTAGTGGAACTATACTTTGATGTTCTGCCTCCTTCTCTTTTCTCTTCGAGTCCTTGAAGGTCACATTCCTCTGAAACTTTGTACTGGAGTGGGAACTGCAGCAGTTTTGGGTCTGTTTCACTTTATAGACTCCTGTAATGAGTATGGGAGAAAGTATTGTGTGAGTCTATGCTCCATCAGTATAGCAATGATAAATACTTTGATCTTACATGGTAGGATGGATGTTTCTCTGCAGTATTCATCATATTAGAGAATTATTAGTTATACCATTGTGGTCCATGTGAAATTTCTTGTGTATTCCTCTGGTTTCTATACTGTGTTGGTTATTACAATACAGTGGAAATTACCCACCTCTGATTTTGATTTTGGATTAATCAAAAAAAAAATTCCATTTATAATTCTGCAATAGGTAACTGACATATCTATAGTCTGAAATTTTTTCCCAGGGGATATATCCTGAAGGACACCAAGTTTCTGTATTACAAAGCTTTGAAATTATTTCTGTAGTACATTAAACATAGAAAAACCCCGCAGTGAAATTTAAATGCAGCTTCCCTACTTTGTGTTACCTACACTCCACCACTCCTTTTGATTCCTTCATTTTGTCTCTCACTAAAAAAGATTTTAGTTGTAAATGGCCTTGCTGTTTCTGAAAACTCCTTCTTGCAAACCTTTTCTGTACTATATTTTTATGTTTGTATTCAGAATCTAATTCTGAAGGCAAAGTAATTATTAAGGATCTATTTAATGGTAGATATTCTCAAAAGTTTTTTTCTGATATAATGTATTATTGAAGCAAGTAAGGCTACCATTATGTTAGCATGCATCTTTCCTAATAAATAAAAACAATTTTTGCCCACCTGTTTGGCATACTTGAAGTAATTTGTAACTGCTGATACAAGAAATTCTTCAGAACAGCTTACTCTTTGGAAGATTATCATGCTTAAATTAAGCTCTTTTTTTGTCCATTGTGTTTTTTTTTCTAATGTTCTGGCTAACACAACTCTTGACCTGGCAAGTCTTAGAGCTCTTAAACAGATAAATGGACTTCACTAAATAAAATTAGCTAAGGACCACTGGAAAGTCTAAACTTCAACTCCATTAGGTAGTTAACATGGACTAAACTACTTCATCAGAATTTTAAACTTCAACTTAAAGTTATATCTCAAGAAACCCGTTTAAAATGGTGCAAAATTCTTCTCAGAAACATTAATTTGAGGTATTGTATTCAGAATATTTCCGTGCTCTTGAAGAAATGCGAAATGAGTATGTGTGTGTGCTTTGTTTCCGTTTTGTTTTTTTAAGGGAGTCCTTAATACGGACTGCATTCCAGTGTCTTCAGCTGGTTGTGACTGACTTCCTTCCTACAATGCCATGTACTTGTCTGCAGATAGTAGTTGAAGTTGCAGGAAGCTTTGGACTTCACAATCAAGAGCTAAATATTAGCTTAACTTCAATTGGTTTGCTGGTGAGTTTGTTATTTACTTAGTGATGCTGCTTCTGGCTTTCATTTTTGCTTTTCTGTTTTAATGAAAACTTATATGTAGTCAGTTATACAAATGAAAGCCACAACCTAGCTTTCTGGGTTTTTACTGAACTCCTATGCTGTCATTTGGAATCACAGGTAAATTGAGTGAGCATGTCTTACCTTTAATCTCCATGATTCCTGGGTTACTGAAAGAAATAGTATTGTGTTCTAACCATGTTCATCAGTATCTTATTTTTAATACTGTTTTTTTTTTTTTTGTGCCCCCTATAATGGGAACCTAAAAGCTGAGAAAGAAGATTAATTTTTGGACCTTGCAATATTTATGTGCTGATCTTATTTCATCAGTGTAGGGTAATTTTTATCTTGATGTACTGATTGCAGAATACTTTGTGAAAATAAGAGGCAGTTTATTTCATGATCATTAAGAGCATTACCCTATTTTTATTGTACAACACCGTATGTCTTATTTATTTTGTAGTGGAATATTTCAGATTATTTTTTCCAAAGAGGTGAAATAATTGAAAAGGAGCTAAACAAAGAAGAAGCAGTGTTGCAGAAACAGGCAGAAGAAAAGGGAGTGATGCTGAACAGACCTTTTCATCCTGCATCACCATTTGACTGTCTTTGGTTATGCCTGTATGCCAAACTTGGAGAACTGTGTGTGGATCCCCGGCCTGCAGTTAGAAAGAGTGCTGGACAGACATTGTTTTCTACTATTGGTGCTCATGGAACTTTACTGCAACATTCAACGTGGCACACAGTAATATGGAAGGTATGATGTGTAAGCTTCCTCTGAAGGTTTTGTAAAGAGCATTTACATTTTAATAACCATTGAGCATTTCCCATTTAATAACTGTTATCACTTAGATAATTTATTAAGACTTTTAAAAGATAACATAAGGTGGCAGAAGTCTGATCTCTTGGGTTTTGGGAATGTTTTTTACACTTTGTCTTCTCTGGCCTTTAAAGCCTCTTCTAAAATACAATTTTAATATCCTAATTGTTTGGGGTATTTTTTGATGAAACTCAGGAGTTTCATGAAAAGATGGTTTATTTCTTACAAGAATGAATGACTTTTGTGTGAAAATGGGGATGTTTGAGGGTCATGTGACTGGGCTGATCTGTTATTAAGGGGAGCCTTGCTTTGAATTCTGTTTTGAATCTTTCGAGAGGATCTATCAAATGCTGTGTTCTAAGTCACAGTCATGTTTGTTGTGCTTTATTAGGCTATATTTGAGCTTGCATGTTGTACCTGTGAAGTACCGTTGTACCTGTCTGAGATGCACTGGTTTTAGTATTCTGTTGGTGCTAAACACTGTTCTTGTGGGTTTGAGTGTGCTATTTCCAGCCCTTCTCAAATTGCCATCAGTTGACTGATTGTTAATCTTGGCTGCTGTGGACTGTTTGGAGCAAGGGAATTTTCAGGGTGACACAGTGACAGGAAGGATAATGAAAGAATTACTGGTTTTTGTTGGTTTACTATGAATACAACGATATTATTTGAAAAGTTGCATTTTTCCTCTTTTTTTCTGGCTATTACAGGTTTTATTTCACCTGTTGGATAGGGTTCGAGAATCTTCTACGACAGCTGACAAAGAGAAGATTGAATCAGGAGGAGGCAACATTCTCATTCATCATTCAAGGGATACAGCTGAGAAACAGTGGGCTGAGACATGGGTATTAACACTGGCTGGAGTTGCAAGAATATTTAACACCAGGAGATACTTACTGCAGCCTCTAGGTAAAATTTATAGTGATTAAAAGACACAGTGATAAACTTTCTGCTTTTGTATGTTCTTTTCAGTTAGGTACTGAGCAAGAATCTTAACCTTAGAACCTTAGCTCAAAAAGGTTTTTTTGTTGTGTCACCTCAAATGTTATGAAAATTATGGAGTTACTAATTCATGCTCCGTAGAGCCAAAATTGTAATTATAGATTTCCTCTTCTGTGTCACAGTACTTGAGATTAAATCTCAGTAGTCACAATTCAGTCCCAATTCTGGGTGCTAAATAGCATTAAATTATAGTAGACTGATAACAATAATACTTTGTCTTTTCCTTGTTTTTGTCAGAAGATGGTTTTCCTTGCAGCACTTGCCTGGAACTCTTCTGTGGCATCAGTGTGTCAAATTTAACAGTTCTCTTAGAACATAAGAAGAACTTACCTGTAAAGTCAGTGGACTATTGAACATTTACATTGTTCAGCTGTATGTAGTAATATTTTACAGTAGCTTGGTCATTTCTGCAAGGAAAAAGTACAAAAGGAATAGGCAGTGTATAGCTTACAAAGAAAAGTCCTCATTAAATTAATCTATCTTCAGCATCCTGTAATATACAATTAATGTGCATTAACTATATATAAGTTGTGTTATATTTAATTTTGGTCATTTGTGGTACAGGTATCAACCTATTAATAGCTAATAAGTGTATTAGTCATTTGCAAAAATGTGGTAGAATTTAGGCTCTATTAAACTTGAGTTAAAACTGATTTAAAAAATTAGAACTACTTTAATTATTCAAACCCTGTAATTAATAATATAGAAAATTGAAGGTTAGGGCTAAATTTAATGGAAAACTCGAATGCCTCAAATGAAATCTTTCCACAGTACAATTATCAGAGCATTTCAAAATCAGTTCTTTATAAATGCATTGCATGAGTATAGATTTGACCCTTAATTCCTTGTGTGAGCCTAGCCCTTCTTGGAATCAACAGGCATCTGGTATGTATAAGGACAAATCTGTTTCACTATACTGAATGAAGAAAATGTATTTTACTGGTATGGGATGTGGTATGTGATTTTTTGCTAGCAAATTTAGCATGAAGATAGGTATATTGTTTCATTCTCCATATTTATGTGTTTCTCTGTCACATTCATTCTTTCAGGTTGTGGTTGAACTGATATAAAAGTCATTCAAGTGGCCACCTAATCTCTTGAAATTTTTGTGTATTACAGTAACAAGTACACGAGCAGCCTTTTAGAGAGGCGGGGCGGGTGGGAATGGGAATAGAAAGCAAGTTCCAAATTGATTTTTTTTCCCCTCCTCTCTCTTTTTTTAAATAGGAGACTTTTCCCAAGCCTGGGATGTTCTTCTTGATCACATCCAGTCAGCAGCACTTAGCAAAAATAATGAAGTTTCCTTGGCTGCCCTGAAAAGCTTCCAGGAGATCCTACAGATTGTTTCTCCTGTTCGAGACTCTGAGAAGCCTGAGACACCACCTGCCATCAATGTTTCTGTACCTTTGGTGGTAGGGACAACAACTGCCACTAGTCTTGGCAGATCATTCATGAGAACTGACTCCATAGGAGAAAGAATAGGAAGATACAATGGATCTGAACCTCCTGTAATAACAGATGAGATTGAAGATTTGAATCTTTGGTGGGCAGCCTGGAACAGCTGGTATAGGATTGGATCAGAAAGTACAAGGCCTCCAATTACTTGTGATAAATTGACTTTCATTCCCAGCCAGCCTTTTCTTACAGCTTTAATTCAAATATTCCCAGCTCTTTACCAACACATCAAAACTGGTTTCAGCATGGATGATCTCCAAAAGCTGGGTGTCATTTTGCATGGTGCTGTTTCAGTTCCAATCAGTTCAGATGCTTCCCCTTTCATCCTTCCATCTTACACTGAAGCAGTTTTGACAAGTTTACAGGAAGCGGTGCTGACAGCTTTAGATGTTTTACAAAAGGTAATAATGCAACTTTTAGTGTGTGAAAGGTAAACTGCAGTATATCCTACTTCTCTATAGAACTATTGTGTGGTGATTTAAATACAATTTTAAAAGTTATTTATAATTGCACAGTGTGTTGTATTATAACAATCTGATCTCCATTCCTGCTGCAAAATAGATGCTCTGCATTGAAAGGAATGGTGTAATCTTTATGAAATGTGCTTTTGCTTGATTGCAGAAGTACCTTAAGTGTTGTGTTGTGTTTGTAGCCATTTACTTGTCCATTTAATACTGAAGGTCTGTACAGGGCGATGGAAGAGCAGTTCCACAGTGTTCCATATGATGTCCAGGTGCTGTCATGAACAGTCTAGAAAGAACAGTGATTATGAGAACTTACAGTTTACACAAAGCATAAAATATAGAAGGCTCTCTGGCTGATTACCTGCATTCTTGCCTCTTATTAATCAGTTATTTAAGGAAAATGCTGCATCTCTGCTTAAGAAATTCTTACTGTAGAACTCGTCCTCAAAGAGCACCCTTCATGCAAGTGAATCTGTAAACAATAAATGAGGATGCTCTTTCTCTGAAAGCCAGAAAAAGAACATAGTACTGCTTGCTTCTTTCTTTTTGCAGTTGAAAAATGTCTCCTTGAAAAATTCAGTGCTCATTCACTAAACTGACTTATTCAAAAGAAACAGAGTTGATAATGAATGAAATCATGCATTTATATTAAGCACTACTTTTAAAAAAACACCCCCCCCCCCCAAAAAAAAAAAAAAAATCAATAAACCCCAGCAAGTTACTTGGGAAATGCCAGAATTAAAATATCTGTGCGACCTGACTTCATTCCCTTTGGGCTTTCATGTTACAACTACTTTACTTAACTATGTGGGCATACATCCTCCCCCTGCTGCTGGCAGGATCCTGCCCCATTTAGCTCATAGAACACGTGCTGGCTGCCAAATGAGCCACATTCAATGTCTTGTTTTCTCTTTTGCTTAGTGTGAGCTGATTAATCTCAAACATAAACAAGCAAGGTAGAATCATTATCTTGCAGCCATTCCTTTAGTTGATGGTTTTAACAAATACTCATTTATGTATTTTGAAAACAGAGGTATAAGAATAGCATCATAAAAAGGCTTGGGTTGGAAGGAACTTTAAGATCATCTAGTTCCAGCCATCCCTGCCATGGAAAACCTATGGTGTGAATTACTTTGTTTAAATGATGTTTCAATTCAGTTTGCTTGGGTAGAAGTTGTATCAAATCTCAGTTTTGTAAGTGGGTGTGTATAAATAATACGAAGTTTTTAAAAAAGTCATGTCTACTACATTTTTATCCTTTTCCAGTCAGGCTTGACCCTTTTTTATTCTCCCTTTTCCAGCAGGTCAGTCCAGCCCAAATCCTGTTTTTCTCATTTGATGAGTCATTTATTCATCTCAGATTTTTCTGGTTTTTAGTCTCCTTATCCAGATGATCTTAGTTTCCAAAGGCTGCAGGCATTAGGTGGCGACCAGAGTTTTTAACATGAGGAAAAACTGCACATCATTATATTCTGGTTCTTGTCAAGATGTTTTAGCTGAAGGTTTCTAAACAATAACAAAACCAATAAGTCTACATGAGAAAGTGAGGCATCTCCCCTTCCCCACTCCCAGTGTCAGTGGGTTACCATGGCAGTTACAAGCCTTTGCAAATACAGACTTCCATAAGATGGTACCTCAAATCTCCCATCCCATCTATACTTACGTTACTAACACAACAGCACTGAAGTTCCTAAAAACATTAATTAAAGTATTTTTGGACATCAGGAAGTTCTGTGAAGTTGCGTGATTCCTTCTCTGGGCTGTATAAACACAGGCAAGGCAGGCAGCCAGTGCTGATGTGAAGCAAAGGCCATGCGTCAGATGGTTTTACTTTAGGCCAGAGTACCTTCTTCCTCTCTTGAAATCAACTGATACTCTCAGGAGTACACACAGAAGGTAGTGGAAGCATTAAAGAAGAGTATGTAAATATTTGCAATCTTTGAAACAAAACTTTTCTCTGTGTTTGCGTGTAGGATCAGGTTCTTTGCTGATACAGGAAGACTTGGGTCAGTTCTGATTTTCTCAGTTGTGGAACAACTTTGCAGTTTGAATAACATGAAAAAACTAACATTTTTCAGACTGAACCCTGACCAGTTTAATAAATATATTTCATAATGTGATTCCACTAACAAGGCACATCATTGCAACTCAAGAACATGGGAATGGGAGGGAACTTTGGATCCCTTTTCAGGCTTCCATGTGTTGAGCCCATTTTACACACTTTGTTTTGTTCTTTGTTGTCTTTATTTCTCATTAGAACTCATGTTCTACTCTTTCGCTGCTGTAGTATAGGGGGGTTGGGGGTATTTTGGTAGTGTAAGTACACTGTTCCTGAAACGTTTTCCATTTTAAAGCAAGATTATGAGTTTCAGCTATACCAAACCATATAATTCTCATTTTATTTATATTCCTTTCTATAAGACACTCTTTTAACTACTTTTTGAAGCCTTCTGTGATTTACATGTTTATTGAAGTAGAACTTAAAGAAGATGTGGCTAAGATCTATATACAAGACATGTAAGACTTTATTTTACTGACAAGTCAAAGCAGAGTTTGTGAAGAAAAGTTATCTTTTATTGGATGAGAGAGCTGTGTTTACTGAACTATATATGCCCAGGTATCTTGCCACTTTATTTACTTCAATAAAGTAACAAAATTTAATTTCCTTAAACTATTGGAACTATACTATATTCTTTTGTACAGCTCGACCCTTGCATAGTCTTATATAGGGATTTTTCTGTAGGAGTTCCTTGTACTGATGCAGGTGTTAAAGCAAAAGCTCAAGAAATATATATTAAACTTTGGTGTTTTCTTTTGATAAAGGCTATATGTGTGGGCTCAGAAGGCATGCAGATAATGTATCCTGCAATCTTTGACCAACTGCTGGCCTTTGTGGAATTCTCCTGCAAGCCTCCACAGTATGGACAGCTGGAAACAAAGCACATTGCAAATGCGAAGTATAATCAGGTAATTAATTAGAAATCTCACTTGTGTCACTTGGCTGGTTAATCAAATTCAGCTTCAGATATAGGTTGTTCAGCAAGATGCATTTGTTCAATATGTAAAAACTTAACTGCATGTTGTGTAATAAGTTTTTTTTACATGCTTTTGTTATCTTCTTTTACTTCCTTTGCATTCTTCTTTGCTTTTATACCTTGTATTCCTTTATGTAGGAAAGGTCTGGCTTGGACGCCAGACAAATGTGTCTGAATTTGTACATGAATTAATCTAAAATAATTTGTCCTACAAGAGATACTAAATTAAGCACAGAGACATGGTAATTTTGAATGGAGAAAATTCCCTCAAGCTGCAGATTTTTGAATTGCACGTGCTGTAAAGAAATGAAACATGTTCAGTAATTCTTTTTATCTGTGTACACTGCTGTTCACTAAGCATGAGCATCTCGTTCAGTGTAATCAAAGAGGTAACTATTACGTATGTATGTATTAATTCTTCTTATTCTGTTTGTCCTGCAACACAATGGAATCACACTAGATACAGCTATTTGCACCGGTGAGTTAAATTTCCTTCAAGATTGTCCTAATGTAGTTGTCTTGCTTAGACTGCAACATTTCTCCTACTTAAATGTACTTTACTTCAATGTAGAGTACATTTCAATAGCCAGACTACGTTGTATTTGCAATTTTGTTGCTTGGACCATATTTTTAGCAAACCTTGCATGCATGAAACTCAGAGTTCAGTGCAAAACATACACTTTCTGTTCCTTAATTAATATGTTTTCACGTATCATTTTGTAATTTACTAATTCCTTTTCCTAGGCGGAGTGGGTGGCATTGAATTACGTACCATTTGCAGAGAGATCATTGGAAGTTGTGGTGGACTTATACCAAAAGACAGCTTGCCATAAAGCTGTGGTAACAGAGAAGGTTCTTCAGAACATTATTAAGGTAAAAGTTTGACCTGCATGTGCTCTGAATTTAATGAGCTTATATTGAAAATCATGAGGTTTATTTTCAGCTAGTGTCGACAGACACTTCCTGGGAAGCTTCAAGCTGTAGTAAACAGATTGATATTTTATGGAGATGAGCAGCAGGAAATAATTTCTTTTGGAGCTGGAAGGGTATTTTTTAGTCTATATGTATTGTTCTTAGCTGGGTAATGTCAGCATCAGTATTTCAGTGTTAAGATGAAAGTCAACAAATGTGTTAGGCCACAAAATTTTCATCTTTGAAAGTGTTACACACCTGAGTGTGGTAACTAGTCCTGTTAATAAATATGGCATTGAAGGCCAAAGCCCAGTTTCTGTAGACTGGCATATATGCTTCAGGGGTGTGTGCTCTGTTACTTTTGATTTGCTTTCAATGACTTCATGTGTCAACGCAGCTATGAAATGTTACAGGTGAGCAAATGTACCTTTAAAGTCAAATTGTCAAATGCTTCACTTTCTTTGATCATTCCATTTCAGCAAAAGAAATTTAGTAAACAATAGAAGTAGTATTTTCCAGTAATATTTCTGGAAAATAAAAATTTTTCTGAGCTTGCTTCTTTGACTTGGCTGACATCAGGATTTTCTTGTATAGACCTTTAAGAACCTGAATGTGTTTAAAACAGGTGATATCATTTGAAATCTGTTATGAATTAAATATTGATATTTCAAAGTTAATGCAGTTGTTTTCCACTTCTGTTTTAATGGGGCTGAAACTGATAGAACTACCACTTTTTTGTAACATTTGCAGTTGATAACAACATGCTCTATTGTGATATATGAAAATGCTTTTAAATTTATTTTTCGTGTCTCTAAAGCCCGTGTTGATTTTAGAATTAGATTTGACACATATGACCAATAGCAGCAGAAAAAAATGTTCTGTTTATCTCCAGGGTTAGATTCTAGCTGTCATATTTTTTTGCCATAAAGAGTTAATTATATTTGACTCCCTCGTGGGAGTCAGAGTGAGTCTTTCCTCCTTTTGCTTTCCTCAGATCAGAGACTGCACTAAAGGCATGGGGGGCATACATATAGTACCTGAAATTAGTCGCTATGTATTTGAAATGCCAAGTAAATAATTGGTTTTCCAAGATAATTTACTATCACGTTCTAAGGTTTGACTGACAATGCTAAAAGGAATACATATAAGTGTAAATAGTTCATATGCCTAATGTTTTAAAATTTATTAATGACTTCGTTTTCTAGATACTGAAGATTAGTATCTAAAAGACTTAAAATTTGCTGTGTTTTCATTTGCTTTACATTGTATTGTAGCCTTTATCTTAGAATTTCACTTACTGTTCTTTCTTTCAAATTTCACGTGGTTTAATAGTCAATAATGACCAGATTTCTTCCAGTGTTTATGTTGTAATGTTTAAAGTTCAGCTTTACTAGGAAAAGTTTAAATTCAATGAGGCTCTTTTTCTTTACTGTGGAAGCACTTGGGATGGCTTTACAGGAATGGGACTAAATTCTCCAAAATACACTCATGACAACAGACTGCCTGCAGTCTAAGATGTTAGGAAAGCCTATTTGTCAGACTTAGCAGAAATGGTGGATGACAAAACAGAAAAAGAAAATTAGTATATGATTTCATAGTGTGAATGGTAATGGTTAAATTCTGACTTCTAACCTTGTACTTGGCTACAGACCTGTGCTTTAGCCAGCTGGTATATGATAAATTGTCTTCAAAATTGCATCTGTAAAAGGCCATCTCATATACTAGCAAAAAAAGGTAGGGATGTGTACTGCCATCTTGACAGTGTCCTCTGAGATCTTGTGCAGAAACTTGCTGTAATCTTAGATTTGTCTGAGCAACTGTAAATTTTGTTATGATTTTCATTTTGCAGACACTTAGAATACCTCTTAGTCTGAAGTACTCGTGTCCTTCTGAAAGCACATGGAAGCTAGCTGTGTCCTCTCTTCTCAAAGTTCTCTCCATTGGATTACCTGTTGCAAGGCAGCATGCATCTTCTGGAAAATTTGATAGTATGTGGCCAGAGCTAGCAAATACTTTTGAAGACTTTTTATTCACAAAAAGGTAAACAAAATTTCCTTTTTTTTATTTTTGAAGGAAAATATTTGTAAGTAATTTGTTCACTATATGTGTCAGTAGAACTATTTGATAAACGAAAATTATTTTAATGAATGATGGAGAAAAGGTAACCAATCTATCTACTTCAAAAAGCTATATTTTTAGAAAGTAATATACTTTTAGAAAAGCTTCAATCAAAAGGTGAAGTGTAAGTGCAAGAAAGAACTCAGCAGAACTCTCAATAGAAGTCCTTCTGAACGGACAGGGAGTTCTGTATGGACTCCCAAGGATGTTTACTCTAGATTTGATAAAGAGTTGCTGATACATACTCAATTTGTTCCTTTCTTCACTTTGAACAGAGTTGCAACAGTTTTTTTTCTAATTAAGGTGAACAGCAGTAACTAAATGTATTTCTCCTGAGTTCCATCTGGAAATACTCCACTTAATGTGAATTTTTAGAAATTATTTCATACACTGCTGTTCACTTAGAAGCCCATAGTTATGTTGTATTTGTTTCTACCTAAGATAAATTGACTGCACCTTAATAATTAACCACACTTTATTTATGATACTTTATGAAAAGTGTAGCAAATAGTCTTATTTATTGCTATAAAGATGGACAGATTCCTCTCAAGAATGGAACACCACATTCTCAATCTACAATGGGCAGGCTAAGAAAGTCCAGAAGTGAAAAATAGTAATGATCAGAACCAGACAATTTAACCATAGAATCATAGAATGGTTTGAGTTGGAAAGGATCTTAAAGATCACCTGGTTCCAAACAGCCTGCCATGGGCAGGACACCCTCCACTAGACCAGGTTGCTCAGAGCCCCATCCAGCCTGGGCTTGGATCTATTAATTTGTTCACCCAAAAGACTATAACATTAGAAAAACATCGTAAATTTTCAGAATATAATAAAAGCTTGCTTCAGAGAAGGATTTTTTTTGTCCCTTGGCAGTGTGTAAAAATCTGTTTCAGTACAGCAAAGATTTTCTAGGTTAGACCCTAAGGGAACCTTTTACTCTAAGGAAGGTTAGGTGTTTTAGATAATTGCTTGGGAGTGGTATGGAATTTCCATCTTCTGTAAACATCTATGGGCAAGCATTTTTTATGAGTAGTTTAAGTGTATCTAATAGTGTTTTAGAATAAAGAACAAGGTGGAACATGAAAAATTTAATTCCCTGATTTTCAGTAACAAATGAATCTTTTTAACAGAAAACAATAAGGTTCTTCAGTGCCTTATGCTAATGTACTGTGTGTTTAGTTTTGAAACACACAAAAGTCAGCTACCAAACACAGCTGTATTTACTAATGATGGATAATAGTAGCTTGCCCAAAACAAACAAAAAATTAAATACCAATAAAAATTTATTTTAGAGACACATTCATTAGTGAAAATGTGTGTAATAATGAATAGGTTTGGAATATCATCAATAGGATTACATGGCAATCAGGTGAAAAATCTTGCTATTGTTTTTGCATTTACTTGAAAGAAAATTCTATTAAGTAGGAAGACCTTAAAATAGAAAAGGTCACCATGATGGCTTAAAAGACAATTTTTTATTTTATGCTTCACTGCTTCTTTAATGTAAAATAATCTTTGCAGAATCTTGCTTGGTTTCCTTTCAGCTGCAGGTAGTATTCTTGCTTCCATTCTGAGAAGGCAGTCCACATCAGTTAATGCCCTATAATCTATATCATTGTTGGGTTTACAGGATTCAAATGAAGGTTTTTCAGGTTATTGTAGAAGAGTGTATGTTCAATTAGAAGTTGCTTTGGGAATACAGATTACTATTGTAATTTAATTATTCCTAAATATTGCAAAGTAAATTAAACATTTCCATTTTGCATGTTCTTAGCTGAACAAGACTAGAACTGCTACAGTTTTTTGGTATTAATTGTTCATAAATCCAGGGAAGTAAAATTATCACAGCTCTTTGGTGTAATTCTGGATAATCCACTATCATCTGCATGACCTTTTTGGCCAAATATGTCATCCGTTTTTTGATTTACAGTGCGTGGTTTATACTTTACTGGAATATTATTTCAAACATAGAAAATTCATCTTAATGTGTTGCTTGCTAGAAATTATTGCTCTTTATGTTAATTCTAATACCTTTTGTCATTTGTCATGCATGGGCAAATATTCTCCAGAGGTAGAAAAAGAACGGTACTTGTGTGAATATTTATGATGCCTTATGAGATCCGTCTTGACTTAAATCTGGTTTTGCCTCTTTAGCAACCAGAGTGTATGTTATAATTTAACATACAAAATATATTTTAGAGAAAATTTTTTCATCATAATTGAAAGTGTTCTTAGAAAAGTGTAGGAAACTTTTTTTTCACTTAGAAACTTCAAGGTTCAAATTAATTTAAAGCACTAAAAATAGGCTGGTATTTTATAGAACCACATGGCTACAGCATGATAATTTGACCTGTTAGTATAATTAATGGCCACTATCATTACCCTTTCCAGGCTTGTTGTGAGTAGATGAATTTTGCTTCTGTAGTTGTATTTTGTGTGGCTACAGAATGTCTGGGGTTGGGTTTTTTTGCCTCTCCAATGTTCATCTTTTTCTAAATAGCAATTTGCCTTCCACGTGTATGGTTCTCCTACATAGAGTTAGAGCCTTGTCCCTTGGTATCTTTAGGATAGATAGATAGAACAGAAAGACTATCAGCCTGAGCCTTGTGCTCCTGAAAAACATTGAAGCTGAAAAGGGAGTACATCTTCCTCATGCCAGTAGTCAGGACAATTGGTAATAGCAGTCATTTCTCCTTTTCTTCATCGTCTTCATTCTGCTCCTCCTCCCCATATTGCTACTGAAGCATGTCTCTCTCGCTGTGATGCAAGGAGGGCTCTAGAGATAGCTGTGGAAGTTCCCCACATTGAGGTAATTCTCTTCTGATTTCCTTTGGTAAAATCTTCCTGCACTCTGTGCAAAATGCTATGAGATTACCCTTGGAAATTAGGGCAACCTGTCTTTTTTGGTTTAAAATTTGCTAAATTGTGTCTTCTAGTGGTTTATAATTGCAGTTTACTTAGTCTCTTAAATTTGTAGTTGCTCCACTTGTAAGGAAATTGATTTCAGAGTTTTCAGATTTAGTGTGTTCTTTCAATTTTGTTTTTTGCAATTCTAATAGAAAACATATGTTAGTCATAGTGGTGCCTTATTCCAGGGTAATTTGAGAGAATCTATTCACCGTTTTGAAAATAACAGCTAAAATTTATTGCTGAGTTGATGTGCGTCATCTTTCAGGTTGCAGGGGAAGTCAGTGAGAATGTACTTCCCAACTATCCATGTTAATCCTTTATTTAAGGCCAGGTGGTATAGAGCTGGTTTTGGTGTATTTCCTGATTTATTTATATTAGCAACGAGTTGTGTTTTTTAAAACTTCTGGTACTACTTGGATTTTTGTCCATATCACCAAAATCAATTAACCAAGCCATAGCCGAGAAGAGGAGAGTGCTTTTAGTTAGATTCATGACTTGTAGACTTGAATTGGTTTTAGTGACCCTGCTGAACCTGACCAAGTGACTTTACTGCAGCTGTGAGTCAGGTCATCTCTGGTGGCTTTCCACCTTGCAAATGTGTCACGCAGGACAGGGAGGTTGTTAAGTTAGGCGCAGGAGTGTACAAATCTTACTAAGGCCAATATGGATTGAAAAGGTTCTGAAGCACAAAGAATTTGGGAAATGCAGTTCAGTTGACTCCCCAAGAGGCTGACAGCAAGACAGAGTAACCCCATTACCATGTTACCTGGATTTTTCGGATTCTCTAACATGTCATCCCTTGTGACAGGAATAGTTAGATATATACAGTTAGACCTGAATATTCAGGTTAGAGCTGAAAATTCACTTTCTTATGCTGGTGTTCTATATTTTTTCCTAAGTTCTTTGTTTCAATGAAACTGGAATGTTATGTCACAAAACCCCCTTCCTTTTTTTCCTTCAGTCTTGATACATTTTCATACTCTACACTTTTCACTATTAAATGTTCTAGATGTTCTTTGCTCTTGTCTGTCTCAGGCTTTATCCAAAGCTAGGTAAATGGCTTCCTTTTGTACCTCCTCTTCAAACCTTTATTCTCCAAGCCTGACTTAGCACTGCTGGGATGGTTCTAAATAAGAAACATCTGCATCTCTGTAAGACTCACAAAAGCCTTAATGCAGTCCTCCTAGCAACACTGCATAACAGATTGGATTAGGTTTTTTTCTATTAGCTTTTATTAAAATATGCCAGCGCACATTGTCTTATTTTTGTATGCATGTTCTCCAAGTTTATACCTGGCTGAGCATTGGGTAGAAAAATGAAATTATTTCACTGATGTTCTAAATTTTTAACCAATATTTCAAACATTTTTCTAGTCTAACTCGTAACCCTTCTAGTCACCATGGTCGTAGAAATCATATGTGTAGATAGCCTAATATGGCTTCTTGCAGTGAAACTGAGTTTGCATTGATTAGACTAGGGGTCACTGTAATTTGAACCCTTAAATTAAAGCTCTATGAATAGCTGTATTTAAAATAGTGAACCTCCTCGGCATGGCTCCACGTCTGGATAGGAACAGAATTTGGATAGGAACAGAATTTCAAGCCAGCTTTGGGGATAAATGAGAGGGGATACTCACTGATGTTTAAAAAGTACAAAGCACAGCAGAAATTGTCTCTGCAGCTTTGTACAACAAGAAATTTCAAATATAGCCAAATATAGCCAAGAAAGCCCAGGTAAATGAAAAAGGAAAATGTTACTGTCATGGAGAATTAACAACTTCCAAGACAGAAGTTTTAGCTTTTAAAAAAAAATTTAAAGCAGACTACAGCTGAGGAGACTCGATCTTGATTTTTGTCATAAATCAAGAAGACATTTAAAATTAATATATTTCATATAACTTAATTTACACAAAATTGTCTCCTAGTAAGAAGCTGGTCTGTTTATTGTTTCATATTGTTCTTCTTTCCCAGAGGCTTTCATAGAAGCATGTCAAGCCATTACATACAATAAAATTCACCAAATGTGTGTGTGTGTATGTATATATACACATATATGTAATTTATTAGAGCAGAAGTCTATGCTCACATGAGGGAATGAAATCAATACTTTGCCAAAAGATGCTTCTGAACAGAGTGCTGTGCACAGCAGGACTCCGGGTGGTTGTTAGGTCTTTGCTCTTGGCTCTGAATCCCTCCCTGTTCAGTGGGCAAGGGCTGGGAGCTCTGTACTGAGGAAAGTCAATGCATCCCATTCTTATCTTTCCTGCCTCTTGACCCTCTGGCACGGTTTGGGTATGTTGGGCCAGAACAGCAAAGCATTTGGCCCCTAGATAGATGTATCCATATAGACAAAAATCTATTTACTTGGGAATAATTTGTCACATGAACAAATACGTAAAAGATAAGGTAGATTAGATAAGGGTGCCTGGGTAGAAAAGCCTTAACACCTCTCTAAGTAAACCTCAGCTCAGAAAGTGAGTCATAAATTAGAAAGTGTCAGACTGAAATCTTCCCATGTATTTCAGCATGGCCTGCATTTCTAGGCATCATAAAAGCTTACATTACTGTTTAAAGGTTTTGCATACTTAGCAACTCTGTGTGTTAGAAAAGGTACTGACTGAACAGCTACTTAATATTTTATTTCATTCTGTGCCTTTAACATAAAATTCCAAACTTCCTGACTGCCTAATACACAACCCAGGAATAAATACAATAATTTCAAATTTTATTCTTTATTTTTTTCTAGTCATACATGTAACACATGTCCATTTCATAGATAAAGTGATCAAGACTTTATCTGCATAAAGTCCCTTTGAGGAGCTATATTTAGGAGATATATTTATTTTTCAAGCAGAAACATTGATACATACATAATACATTCCTAATTGTCAATACTGTAAATTAGCTGTAGTTGTGAAGACTGATCTTCTGGTGTGTTATGCTAAGTATTCAGAAGATGGGGAAAAAAAGCCTATCTCAGAAAAATCTTATTTATCTTTGTCAGCAACATACAGGAGCACTGGAAGAAAAAGTGATGCAAAACAAAATGTCTGTCAGCTAAACTAATCAGATTTGAATGAGATTTCAAAACCTTCAAGGTTCTTAAACTTCTGTAAAAATTGGCAATGGGACAGAGGAGACAGGCCCAGACAAGTACCCTTATGAGCACAAGATTGGCACAGGTCCACAGTCCTATCCTGGGCAACTGCCTTGCCTGTGAGCATGTGCTTAGCTCTGAACTACCCACCGCAGTCTGTTGAATCACTTCTGAACATTTCATCTGAAAATAAGTTTATATATATAGTGGAAGAACTCCAGAAAGCTCTAAATTTCTTCAAAACTATTGTTTATAAAATGGGTTTTTCTTTTAATAAAATTCATTAAGAATGAGAACAAATACATCATTTCAGTTAGCAGGGGAAAAGGACATGGTAATATCCCATTAATAAAAAATGTTTCATTAATGTAGAAGAAAACGTAAAATTAAAAAAAAAAATTAAGATGTACCATTGAAACTCAAAAGTATTTTTCTTGCATAGTGAGTGAAAAGACTAGGTTGCTCAAAGCCCCCATCTAATCTGACCTTATGATCATTGATCATTATTGTATAATAGTACCAACTTGATGCATGTCATAATTGTAAATGTAATGCACTTTCCCATACTTATCTCCTTACATATGTTGTAAATTTAAAGTATAACATAGTATGTTTATTTTTAGTACACCTCCTGATAATCTCTCAATTCAAGAATTTCAGAAGAATGAGAGTATTGATGTTGAGGTAAGGAGCCTATAACAAATATACTGTTGAAATTAATGAGTTAGTGACATCCACAAGTTTCATTTTGTTCTGAAATAATTTCTTGAAAAGTTACCCTTTCATTACTTTTTCTGTGATATTATTTTCATTTTTGAAAAGAAGACAGGAAATTTATAGGTCCAGAATTCAGCTCCTTCAGGGTAATGGAAAAGTAGGAAGTCATCTCAACTTCAAAAGAGTATATATAGACTGGCTAAACCAGAATGTGTTTCTTCCTCTTAAGTCATGATGTGATCCTTATTTATAATGTTATTGCTGAGCATTTACACTGGTAGTTTTAGACCACAGAGAAGGTTAACAATTAAACCTGAAATGAGTGCCTTCTGAGTTGAGGGGGTGGTCAGCAAAAATTCATTTTTTCTTAGACATTGTTGCCCTTAAGATGTGTTCTCTGTGCTGAGAAGCTTTGGCATAAATTAAGAAATTATGTGTAGTTTGTGCAGCACAGAGATCGCTGTTATTGTAAGGAGATAAAGTTTGGTTGTATATGGCCAAAGAAAATTAGGGGAAGATGATACCTGAAGTGAGGAGGGATGTCTCTCCTTTCACTCCAGGACAAAAACATGTGGCAGAACAAGGGGTACAAAGGAAAAGGAGTTGCAGAGAAGACATGGCAGTATCTGTGGTTTCATCACCCGTCATCTTTCCAGAGGGGTGTCTGGGACACAAAAATATCTGGATGAAAAGTGTGCGGTTCTGCCTGCAGTGAGCAGAACTCTCAAATCTGATGCTTTAATTTATGGAGATCTAAACCCATTGTGTTCCTGAATGGGATCATCAAGACAAGGATAGAGAGCATTTCTGTTAATGTGTATTGCCTTAAGCTCATTTAGATAATTAACACACTTGTTCTGCTTTGCAGATGTCACATTGTTAGGGATGGGTATGTGTGTTAATGTCATAGGGTATTGAATTGGGTTGGAGGGAGAGAGAGATTCCTAATGTTACATCTTCTCTTTTCAAAACCATAAATTTGACTTGAAGAATATACTTCGAATGTCATTTGAAATATGATCAGAAACTCTGACAAAATTGGGAGGACAGGTTTTTATTTCAAGTTCAATGTCCCACGCAAGACCACGCTTTTGGACATATCTGCAAATTTTAAATGCTAGCAATAGAAGATTTTGTGAAGTCTAATTAGTCTTTTTTCTCTTGTTAAATGTTTCTTCATACTAGATTTACAGTTTTAGTATTTAGAACATCAATATAAATATATGTAATTTATTTTAGGTGGTGCATCTTATCAGCACAGAGATACTGCCGTATGCTAATTTTATTCCTAAGGAATTTGTCGGTCAGATAATGACCATGCTCAATAAAGGCTCAATACATTCTCAGTCATCCTCCTTTACAGGTATGGTACCGGAATGACAAAAATTACAGTGTTTAAATCTACTAGAAAATAATTAAAATGTTGAGTGTACTTATGATAAAGACTTGAAGCTCCCTGGGATGTACTCATTATAGACTGTTTGATATCCAACTTTTTTTATAAATTAGGTTGCCAAGCTTTCCTTGCCCTGCAGTTTTTTAAAAATTACTTCTTTACTGCTTGGACAATATCATATATAATATTGTAGTTGTGTTACTTTCTACATAGTATATTTTCCTTTGTGCCTGTTCTAGTAATCGTTTCAGAAAATTGTAAGACAGATATCCTGTTCTTAAAACCTAACTGACTAGTGTAACTATATGATGTACCTAGCCAGATACCTTCTCTGCCTTTAAGAAAAAATATTTGTAGGGGTTTTTGGAAAGATGAAAAAAAAATGGACATAAGCCATTACATTAAAAAATACTTAAATTGTGCAGTATCAAGTATGAGTATTTGTGATGTAGGATTAAGTTTGCTGGTTTTAGATTATTTCATGTATTTTATAATTAAAGCAGTGTCAGGTATGTGACATGTTACTGACAATGTAGCATAATTCATATCATGTTCGGAACTACTGTGATTTTTGCATAGTCATTTTTTCTTAGAAAGTATTCTTCATACTTCTTATCACTGTAAATATTTTTTTAATACTAGAGGAGTAATAACCTTTTCTCAGCGTATAGTAAATGGATTGAAATCAAGCAGCATCATGCACACTTCACAATTGAAATGCATAATTTTGCTTTGACAGAAGCTGAAATAGATATTCGAATGAGAGAGGAGTTTTCTAAGGTGTGTTTTGAAACACTGCTCCAGTTTTCATTCAGTAATAAAGTCACAACTCCTCAAGAAGGCTACATCTCTAGAATGGCACTTTCTGTGCTTTTGAAAAGGTCACAGGATGTATTGCATCGCTACATAGAAGATGAGAGATTGAGTGGCAAATGTCCTCTTCCACGGTATGTGCATTGTCTTTAGAAAATATAGCTATTACCAAGACTTTATGAGAAGAAGTTTGCATTCAAAATATCACTTGATAGTGAAAAAAATTAGGGGGGTGGGAGAGAATGAAATTTAAAAGGCAGGGAAATGGTTTTGGGGAAGATATTTCAAAGAAAATGCTGGTACCCAAATTTTTTTGAAAAACCTTTAAGTAACAATGGTCATTCTGTGCTGTTACAACAGTTTTCAGTTACTGAAACGTTTCAGCATTATATTTCTGAAATCTGATTTCCTTTTATTCCCAGTAGAGCTATGTATAGTTTCTAAATTGAGATATGAGTAGAATCTCCTCAAAAATAAAACATCCAAACAGCAATATTATGAATCATTACTCATGTAATTGTTCTTGAAATGAAAAAAACGAAGAAATTCTTTAAAATGGGAACTTACTTGAAATTCACTTCACTTTTGAAGGTTTTCATTGTGAATGTGGAAATTGATTATCTTTATCTTAGCCTTATCACATACTTTATGAGTATTTTCAGATTGAGATTTGTATGGTGTTACTGTTTCGAGTATCGAAGTTAAAGCTGTCCTAGCTGAGACAGCAGCAATGATGGTGGGAAACTTTTTCTATTAAACTTACGTTCTTGTAACAAGAATGAGTAGTTGACTATTCGCATTTTTTCATTTGTAGGCAGCAAGTAACAGAAATCATATTTGTTTTAAAAGCTGTCAGTACTCTCATAGATTCACTTAAAAAGACTCAACCTGAAAATGGTAAGTTATTACTAAATAACATGGTTCCGAACAAGGTAACATTCTATCTGCCCCAAAGATGCATTTATTTTTTCCTTTAGTAGTTTTCCCACAAATTTGAAAGAAAAGTGTACTCTGTAAGAGTCAGCATTCTGTAAATCTTTGTATATATGGGTGACGGGTAGATGGCAAGAAACCCCACAAAGTTCTTCCAGTGTAATTAAAAGTATAAGGACCTAAGATATGTTTAATAAAAGAGAAAACTTCAATTTATGGTGTCCTTTATCAGATAAAGCTTAGCATCTTCTGAAAACAAAGAAAAAACTCCATTCCATAAAATATTAATGGAATTCTCAAATATATGGAGCCTGGCTAGATCCTTTTTTCCTTCTCATGATACCTTTTTAGGTTGCTGTGGATCTTGTTCACGTGGGTGCATTCTACAGGTTAAAGGGGTGTACAAGTTAAATGCATGGACAGGCTGGTAGATACTTACACTTGCTTTCCCTTTCTTCCTG
The DNA here is from genome assembly GCA_024734555.1 of Trochalopteron elliotii. NCBI lineage: Eukaryota > Metazoa > Chordata > Aves > Passeriformes > Leiothrichidae > Trochalopteron > Trochalopteron elliotii. The sequence goes on from JANPWX010000064.1 coordinate 6,588,743, forward strand.
CTCTATTATTTTCTGTCCCCTGGATTGAACTTAGCTCATTGATCCCTGAGTAAATGGTTGACAGATGTATTTAAAGGGCTGAATCAAATGAAAGACCTCAACTTCATTTATAATCACCTATCCTGTTCCTCCTGCAAGCTGCACCTCCAGTATGCATGGAGAGTTCTTGGAAGGAAACTTAATCATGAGTCTTGGTTAAGTCCACTGTATTGCACTCTGAAATTCTGACAGAATTGTGTATACAACATTTCCCTCTACCTCCTTGCTTTTGATATTAGCAGGAACAGGAGAAAAAAACCCCACCTTTTTAATCCTGAAACAAACAAACATATCAATCAGCCTTTCCAGAAAAATATAGGCAGGTGGGTTTCTGGAAAGAGGCAGTGCCTCATTTGCATCATCACTGAGCAGCCAGGGTTATGATGACCAGCAGTCAAGGTTCATGGCAAAAGTTTGCAGGCAGAACTATGCCAGGATGCATAAAGCCTTTTGTCTAACCCTGAAGCTACCCGAAGTGCTACTTTGGTGGGTCTTCCTCTTAGAGGGGGAGAGAAGCCAACTCCGCTGGACTTCTCCCCACATCCCTCTTCCTGCAATGAGAGATGTACTTCTTGTCCATATGCAGCAATGCTTGCCAGACCTCCCACACACTTTCTTAGAAAGAAAATCACTGGACAAATTACAGAATTGTTTCACTCCCATTTCTTCTACCTTTTAATAATTTTATTTATTTAAGATAATTGTAAATGTTGTCTGAAGCCAGGGGTTTGTTCTCTCTTGAAAGCAGAGCTAAAACACAAATAAGCAAGGAAGTAACATTATAATAAGATCATGCTGCAATGTATAATTTTACTTGTTGGACTAACAAAACTTTACCATGGATATTTTTGTCTTTGTCCAGTGTTTCTACCTTTGCTTTCTACAGATCTTGTAATCTGAAATGATCTGAAATCAATAGAAAGTCTTAATTGCTGACAATTTCCCAAAAGCGAAATGTGCATCCAGTTCAGTTTTCTGTCAATAGCTGAGAAAAGCAGGCAGAAAATGCATGTGTATTATAGATTGAATAGGAGTATTGTCTTAAATTTGTCAGTTCTTCATCCCAAAGACACAGTGAATGACTCCTATGTAGAGACATAGGTGTGTAGCCCCACTTTAAGGATATTATCCCATATGGCCTCCGGCTGCAGCTGAAAAAAACAACTAGTTCTCCTGCAGAAATCCTGGCCTGTATCTGAGTGCCCTGTGTGGATGCCATAGTGTCTGTATAGCACTAAGTCCCTATGTTTAGGCACACTGTGTATCTGCCACTACTTACAGGTATTGGAAAAAATCTTTTGTCAGTATTTGGACGGTGGTAAGTGATTCAGTCTGTTCTTTTCTTCCCTGCAGTTGATTCTAGCACATGGGCACAAGTTATTGCCTTGTACCCGACTTTAGTAGAATGTATCTCCTGCTCATCCTCAGAAGTGTGCTCTGCTTTGAAGGAGGCACTGGTTCCTTTTAAGGACTTCATGCATCCACCAGCAGCCAAGGTACAGAATGGAGAGTCTTGACCCTGTAAAACTTCTTCTTTTATTCTTGAAGGGAATATCCAAAAATGTTTGCTCCTGGGTGAAGTTTCTCTGAGGAAATCTCTTGTGGCTAGTACTTTGGCAACCAGTGCTGACTGCCTCTTAACTGTACTAACAAGAGCTCAGTAAGTCGTGAATACAGGCTTTATCTCAAAGGTTCCAGAGTGAGTAGCAGTGCAAACCTTTAATAAATTTAACTGATTAGTTGGAATCATTTATAATCTAATGTACTTGCTACAGTATCTTGAAGTGGTGATTGAAAAGTGGGCTTATGTACAGTTTGTTGTGTATGTGTTAATGATGTAATTAAAAATATTTCAATTCAGTCAGATTTATTAGGCTGGTGTTTTGCACCCTTTTTTGAAGTACGAATTGTACTAAAATTTTATGCAAGATGGTACTGTAACATTCCATATATCTGTAACCAGCCTTTGTAAACAAAGGGAACTGATATACTTGTGTGTATAATAAATGGTACAGTTATGTATAAAATAGTTGCATTTATTATTTAAATTCTTTTAAAAATATTGATAATGTCAAATGCTTGAAAATGTATTTATTATGAATAAGCTGTATGCTTGCATTTTTACTTACAGTTTGCCTTCTAAATTGCCAGATATGCTCATTCATATCTGATCATGTTAGTTTTTGCTTAATTGAATGTATCTTCTTTGTGGCTATTGGACATCTGCAAAGGGTCATATAACAAAAGATTGAAGCAAGCAGTCATAGTCTGCTGATCTCAAACTTCAGAGTAGTTGACCTGAAATAAGTTTCAATATGCAGAAATCCACTGTAGCACTTCAACACTACCATACCTCACTTCATAATAAATTTGTTTCAAGATGTTTGTTCTACTTAACTCTATCCATTTTTGCAGTCACAGCTTTGCTTTAAAAAGAAAACAAACTTGTTTGAGGGTTGTTAGCCTTTTTTGAACTTCTTGGCAAGTATCTCAGTCTTTGAATCATGACCCAGGAAAGGCAAGTTCAAATATCTAAAATTTTTGGCTGTAATATTTTGTTCAATAATTTTAAGTGTTTTGTTTTGTAATGTCTTTTCAACCCAAAAAAATTGTTCTAATCTTTTAATTATAAACTGTGTCTGATAAAAACCATGAGAAGTGTATTTTTGAAGATAGTTACTCAGTTAAAAATGCAGTAAAATTTGTCATTAAGTAAATGTGAATTTGTTTCACTTTAACATAATACACAATTGAAGCAAACCACTTTTAATAGTATTGTTTTTCAAGTTTGTGATCTAGCATTTAAACTCTTATTTAATGAATTTTGGTTCAATTATGTTTCACCTATATTCACATTTTTAATTTGTGATGTGAAAGCACAAAGGCCAAATGTAAAAAAAAAAAAAAAAGACAGGTGCCTTTCTATGGATTTCAGAGCTTTCCTTTAGGTTTTTGTTTCTTCAAGTCTTTTGTAGATATTAAAAGATTGTCATGCATAAGAAATGGTATTACATCTGTTTACTTTGCACTTTCCTGACTGAAGGAACACTGATTGGTACATGTGAATAGGTGTAAAAGTTGTAGAAGCTTCAAGCTGAAGATGTGACGAACTGGTCAGGGTTACTCTGCATGAATAATGTTCTCCAGGCAGTTGTTTGGACAGCTTGCTCCCACAAGTCTCCAGTTTATGGCCCTTTTTAAAAGCTTGCTGTTTCAAAGTATGGTAAATATTAAAGAGACTTCAAGACCTTGCCCATTTCTGTGACCAAAGTTGCATGGGATTTAATTGTCAAACCTGAATAGTTTTAAGACAATACACAGTTTACATTAAGGAAGCAAATGCTTCTTGATAATAGAACTTATGTCAAAACACCTTCTCTGGAGGAGCAGTTCCAGTATACTGCTGAATTGGATCTTACATACAAGTAACATTATCCATACTCTGAAAGTGAAAACCTGACAACTGCTCTCCTAATTATTGGAAGATAAGTCGAGGTCATTAAAGAAACAAACTGTAGTTCAGGAAAGAGGAATTAATTTGTTTTAGAATATGTAGGTGTGCAGTCCAAGCTATGGGTGAATTTGTTTCTAATTAGTCTCAAATAGATTTTTCAGCGATAATACAGATGCATTTGTCCATTGAGGCAAATCTTCATCTTTTTCTGTAATTCAAAAAGGGATGCACGAGTCTTTCTTGACTAGAGCTTAAACTACTTTACACCTATGCATATTAATCTTCAAAAGGCTTTGAAATAAACTACCAATGAACTAACTTACCATCCTTTCCTCTTAATTATGAAATTAATAATATCTGTGCTATTTGAGGCATGTTTTGGACATGCAGTCTGAGGTTAACTGTATTAAAACTGCTTTTTTGTATTTTGTATAAATGGTTTGAAAACTAAAAACAAAGCTACTTGGCTCAGAAAATGTTTTCATTTGACTAATTTTATCTGTGAACAAGAATTATTCCTTTTACTGTGCCTTCTTGTCAAACACTCAAATACTTCTTCGAACTTGAACTATCAATTCCTTTTTTCTATTTGTACTTTTTGCTAATCATTCTTAGGACTTCTTTGAGGCATGCATCATTTTTGAATATTTAAATCTCACTTTTTTTTTTTCATGTTTCTAGCAAGGTAGATCTTGTTCCAGAAGAAACTGAATCAATTTAACATTACCTGTTGAGTAGACCCATGTCCAAGTTAATTTCAAGTCTGTAGGGGTTGCTTACTCATTAGAATTAAAACCTGTGGACATTTTCAGGATGAGGTCTGCAGTGTGTCGCTGAAGTCAACTGGAAAAGTGGTACAGCTGACTGTATAGAAATGTGTCAGCTGGAAGTTAGAAGATAAGCATTAGTTGCTTATTAAATGTAACCACAGTCTTCATCTTTTTCCTTCTTGTTCACAACTTCAAAAAAAGATGCAGGTGGGAATCCAAAGAGAAAATTATTAGATTATTAGGATGTTCATATCAAGAATTTGGATTACTTGGGAAAACTTTTATATCTCAGTGCCATGAGATACTACATTGCCTTAATGTACATGAGGATTTAAGATCACATAGTAATTATGAAAAAAGAACAGATGTCTCAAACTGGGAAGTTCTTACAGAAAATCTTATTTCCAGAGGTAACAACCTACAGTAGTTATTTGCTTGTCGTCAGAGATAGTTATCTAACTGGACATTTGTTTTGTTCCCTCATACATGAAGCTGCTTCTCCACCTGCTTTATTGGACATTAAACTACATGAAACACATGGTCACTGGTAGTTATTTACAAGAGTAAGTTAGAGTGTGTCTGTGAAACTTGAGTAGTTTAACATTGTACTCTGCAGATGTGATTCATTTTTTTTACCCAGGTTGAGTTGTTTCTTCTTGCCAAAGAGCAAATCTTCTCATAGCTGGCCTTGAACTCTTCAGGCAAGACACTTTCAGCGAGGATCATGCCTTTCTTTTCCTCACAGTGGCAAACAAAGTACCTAGTCATCAGCGTATTTTACAGAAACTCAATTAGAAGCTCAAGATACATGTGTTCTTGGGGGGAGGAAGGAGGAAAGCACATTTTCTGCTTGTCTGTTTCTGTACAACTCAGTTCTGTGTCTCTTCATTAAGTTGTTCACCTCACATTTGCAGCTAGCCACTCATTTTCTGTATGGCAACCTTCAGTCCTCCTGAATAAGGTGAGACCCTACAAGCGTCAGAAGAAATTGCTGTGCACAGGTGCCTTGTGAGCAGTGCACATTCTGACTGCGCTACTGCTACAGGCCCAGTAAAACCGCTTAGAGTGGGGTGTGTCAGAAAGTTCCAAATAAGGCAACTCTAGTGTGTAGGTTTTGTTTGAATTGAAATCCAAAATAGTGCATAGACATTGTCTATATCTGTAGATGAAAACCATTTAACCATCAGCAAAATATTGATATGATATTTTTGTATTGCAACACAAGCTTCTTTTCTCCCTGGATTTTTCACCCCCACCTTCTGACAGTGCTTTCTGTGTGTGCTTCAGTTGTAACTTTTGGAGGTATGGACTCTTTGTCTAGACAACATTTGTATATCAAGGCAAGTACAAGTCCAATAAAAATAACTGTCAGTGCAGAACACAGATTTCATTTGGAGAGTAGATACTCTTGAGAGTTCATAGCTGAGTTGAAGTGTTCAGATTTATGTCATATTCAAAGTATCTGACTCCTGTCTAATTTAGGACAGACAACATTACATCCACTAGGAGCCAGTTGCTGGGATCAAGAATGACTAAAGCAGTAGCAAGAGAGCAAAGTATTGGATGGGTGATTTAAGACAACCTGTGTAAGAAAGAAAGTGAAATTAAATATTCACAATTCTTGGGGGAGAGGGAGAACCTCAAAATAAAAATGACTAGACTTGAAGAAGGCAAACCACAGAAAATTGATAAGTAAGATCTCACAGAAGGCAATTCTGAAGAGAGGAACTGAGGAGTTAAGACAGTTTCTTGGAGATGTGCAGGTCATGACTGAAAGTATGTGTCAGATAAGCTGTAATAACAGACCAGCTCAGATAAACAAGGAATTTCATTGACTTTAAACAGTAAGGAGAGGATTATGAAAGATAGGAAGTCAGATACCACCAAAGATGAGTGTTAACAGATAGGGATGAAAGTAGATACATCTGTCAGCTAGCAGAGAATAAATGCATAAGTAGTAAAAGGTTTGTCACTTACGAAAGTGTTGACTACCCAAAAGGGTATGGCTGTTTACATAGGTGATGGTGTTTGGTTCAGAGCTGCAATTTGTGGGTTGAATTTTTTGGTTTGTTATGGTGATAGCTAATCAAAAACATCAGAAATCTACTCCCAGTCTATTGCTTGTGCAATTGATATGAGTGACAAAGATTGAATAAGCTTGCCTAGAAAAAGGGAAACAGGAGAGAAAATGGTTACATGTTGTCAACTTGACTGGGTTTGAGGAATTTCTTCCTGGTATTTGAAGAACTAATCTGAGTAACTTCAGCATTTTTAAGATCATCTTTGTGATGTCCTTGTGTCCTATCAGAGAGTAACATGCTAAAAACTGATCCTTCTTTTTCTAAGCTCCTTATTTATGAATTTGTGTCTTGATCATGAAACAACTGATAAAAAGGATAAGATTTACCAGTGTGTTTGCTGTGCTAACTGCAGGATTTTACTAGCAAGAGATAAGACTATTCATTGCTTGAATTTACTTTATTATCTGTATTTAGATGAACTCTCAGATAAGCTTATTTTTATAATCAGTTTGATAAGCTTTTCTTTCACCATGTTAACACGTTTGTTTCCACTGGTGATCCAGATGCCTGCCTTAAGAACTTACTTCATAAGTAATCTCATTTATCAGCAGTGAAGTTCTCTTTTCACCTAAAATGTATTCCTTATGGAAAGAATGAGTTAAGTACAGCTGCCATATTTTTCTTCAATCAAAAATATTGTGATGTTGAAACATACTCAAAGGCATCAGCCACTTGGTCTGTTTTGTTTTTAGAAAAGATTACCAATAATTAAATAAGAAAGGAAAGCCCTTGGAAGTCAGGTATCTGGCATCTTCATGGTTTTGTTACTGAACACCCTGATCTTCAAACTGGAGTCTTCAAACAGAGTGCTGCTCTCTGTGCACAAAGTATCTGCCTTAGACTTGACACGAGTCTCCAGTGGTATCTCCAAAGCTGAAGCTGCTTCAAGACTGCAGAAGTTCATGAGCTGTGGTGGCTGGAAACTTGACGCCTGATATCACTCAGTCTGATGTTTTTAATGTTAACTATTTCTTATATAGAACAATTAAAGTTGCCAAAGAATTGCTTATGTTTCTGGCTTCCTTGCCAGGAAACACTTCTGTCCCCCGTCACATCACAGACCAGTGCCTGGTCATGAGGGGTGGGGTGAGAGGCTCCATAGAAAAATGGCAGCCAAAACTGGATTACCACGAATTCAGAGAGAGCACAGAGAGCAGTCTGGTTTTGATCAACGCCTGTCATGAGAAAACGTGGAAGGGGACAGGAATATTAAGTGCAGAGTACTGCTGGGATGTACATATACAAAGAACTGGTTTCTGGAGTACATCACGACTATTACTTGCAGATCTACTTACTGAACATCTGTTCATGCCTCTGGGCTTGGCGAAGCATTATATGGTACTACCTTACCACTAAAATGAGCTCTGGAGTCTACACAAAGTACTGCTCTAGAACAAATGAGGAAAGAAAGATTTATCTTAGAACAGAGTTATTTAAATTAAATATTTTCTCTCAAAATACAAAATTAATAATGTCTTTACAGCTGTATACAGTATACTGTCCTAAAATTTTAAGCAGTTTTGTTTCCAGAGTCTCAAAGAGAACACACTGAACTGATGAATGGAGTAGCACAAGCCCCTTCCTCTTTATAGAGTTAAGAGTGGGAAGCAAGTTTTTGAAGTGCTAAACTTTAGTCTGATAGTAGTAGCTCTTTCCTGCAGTTTAATATCACTTTAACCAACTCAATTCAAACAACTAGGTTAAACTTGGAAATGGGTTAGGAATTTAAAAAGTTCTGCCTTTTTTCCATCTTCCATACACAGGATGGACCTGTGAAGGTAAAATCTGCTCTCTGTAAAAGCTGAAGGCAGTGGCAACCAGAAACAATCAGTTCTGTACTCTTTGTTAACAAAATGTATTTCATGGATGTATCCAATACATTTAAAAGATTAAAATTATTTTAACTTACTAAAATAAAAGTTTAAAATAATCTAAGAATTATTTTGAATGCCATTTTTCATATTATTGTACTTTGAATCCAAACAGAGCTCTTGTCAAACTCAGGAAGTTAAATAATCAAAAAATGTACTCAGATGTTTTCAAATAAAATGTAACCATTTAGCATCTAACAAGCAATATAATCTTAGCGATGTAAAATATATTCCCTAGTTTTAAAAAGTTACCAGACTTAGTGGGGCTATATTTAATTGCAAACAAACATTTAAATAATTGCTAATGAAATAATAATAATCTTTTAGAGGAGATGAATGGAGATGCAAAATCAGGCTTAAAATGTACTTTCTTGTTTATTTAAGTCATTATTAAATAGACGTCACTTTTGACAGAAATCATTTCTCCTGTAATCAAACTTAGGAGAGGCAGTATGGAGCATCTGCTTTGAGATGCACAAGTTGTATTTCTCTTCTGAGATTTAGGTAACTAGAATTTTGAGGTCTAACACAAGATTAACTAGCCTGGCTTTCATTTGCAGTCAGGGAAGACAAAAGAGGCAGGCCTGGCAGTAGAGTCATTCCATCCTAAAAGGTCATCTAAATTGATGTGTGGAAGTGACAGTTCTCGCTCCCAGAGCATAGGACAACTTCTTCAGGCTTAGACATATGGTGTTTCATGGTGGTTTTTTAGTTTACTTTAGACATCTCAAGATGTCTAAAGATGTCTTGAGAAGATGAGAGAGCCACAGTAAAAGCAGTTGACTTTGCTATTGCAGTGTGTTGATGGTGCTACAGTTTTTCTGAGTTCCCCTAAGAGCATCTTCTTGGTGGCTTTTGTTTATTTGGCTTTTGCGTTTTTACGTATTCTTTCTAAGGGTTTGCTCTAAGGCTTGCCTGTTTCTTTCCTGGGTGGATATAATGTTCAAATATTTATCTGTTGTACCCTCTGTCTGCAAGGGACAACAAGCTGTGACTTCCTTGTAGTCATGGCATTAGTCTAAATAATTACATGAAGAGTTAAGAGATCTACAGTTACTGTTACTGTACAAAGCTGAGCTCTTTTTGAGCCCTAAATTCTCCCTCCTACTGAGCTGTCTTGGTTTTCCATTGGTTTCCCAGTTTGAATGAGTACAAGATGTTACTGTCTTTATAAACTCAGTAAACAGAGCTAAACATTTCCATCACTTCTACACTTTTGTGCACTCATCAGATAATTTTTCTGATTGTTTTATATATTACGTTGAACTGCTGCTTTTTTCACAAGTGTTTCAGGTCAACAAGGTTATGGTTACTTCTGATACTGTTCACTTGGGTGCCTGAATCCTTATTTTTGGTATTTGAATTTGTCATCTCTTAGGAAAATGAGAAAATACTTGGCAGTAAACATGAGTTCTTGGAAAGTCCCTGCACATTTACACTCTTGGTAAACAAAATTTCAATTACTGAAAGTAACTAGGGCTCCCATCCTCAAAATCTTTCAGAGCTTTTCATTACAGCATGAATCAGCAAGGTGGGTGGCTCCAACAAACAAATATTGCAGATTGGTGCCTGTATCCAGCTGCATCCTGGCACATTTCCTAACCTTTTAGGTAATTTTTCATTGCTTTCCAGGATCTACTGTAATAGATCATGGACTTTTACTTTTTAGATAAATGCAAGTCAAAAAGATGTGTAGGTCTTGTGATTTGCTATATAATAAACTGTAATGTATGCTGAGTATCTGCCAGTAGTTTGTACTAATATCCCATTACAATTTTAAAAACTTTAGACATGATAAATGACAATTATTTAAATTATTTAATTTACCAAAAAGAAACAGTATTCTAGTTACCTCCCCTTCTTATAATAAATTTATCCAAATGATGTGGTTTGAATTTACATTTTAATATCACACAGGAGTGCTGATTTTCTTCAAATAGAAATTGCTTATTCCTTGTCTAAGAAACTTTCTAAATATTTTCATGATATTAAGATGGATTTCAGTCTGTTGATTACCAACTATAAAAGAGACCTTAATTCAGGAAAATAAGTCATTGAGGTGTGAAAGTTGCTTTACATTATAGTTGAGGTGGTCTTAGAACAGAAGGGAGCACATTAAAAAAAAAAAAAAAAAGGTAAAAATTAACCCAGAGCTAAATAAAAACTTTAATAGTCTAAGTTTGGAGGATTTTTTTTCCACTGCTAATATATTTTGTAATATACTTAAAATAAATCTGATTATTTAATAGGAAAAAAGTATGAAAATATCTAGTGCTTTTTCTTTTTAATAAACACTTAAACGTCACAATTTTAAATTGTGTTTCTTTTTCAGAACTGTGTTTTTATGTGTTCTCCAACTTAACTGAGTAGGAACAGAGCATACATTTCCTTGGTGCATCCCTATTTGTAATACTTTGCTTCTTCTTAGTTGACCTAAAGAAATACAACCATTAAGTCCCACTGTCCCTGTGAGAAATACGGATTTACAAAGGAAAACAGGAATTGAGAGAAAGCGGTCTGGAGGAGATCAGTCCCTTCCAGAACCAGAAGTAAAGGACTCTGAGTTACTGGATGTGTCCATTTTCTCAGCTGTAGAATGTTCTTTAACGTGCCATGCGCAATCAAAACCTCATGAACTTCAGGATCACCTCCTCATACACAATCTCTTAGCATGTTTTCTCTAACAGAGTGTCACTGGGTTAAATGTGTTTTAAACAAGTGATCAGTGAGCTGATTGTGCCTGATGCTTCATGTAGGTAGCAACTTCAAAAAGGAGGAGCTACCTAATTGTAATGTATTTTATCTTTGTCATTGGGGTGGCAATGTTTTGGCTCCTTTCCAGTGCGACCTTCTCAACTGCAAATTTGTTGCAAGTTGTCATAAAAGGCATCGCATTCCCTTCTTAACCCATGTTGTACAGAGATTTCTGCATTAGAAACTTCAAGACTATTGTCTGTATTCTTATTTCCATATTCTGCGCCACTGATGTTAATACAGTTTTTGTAAACACAGTAACACATTTTAATTATTTTTAAACTCTTCCAGTCTAATCCCTCTGGTGTGCTGGTAGCTGTTTTTTTAATAGATTTGTTCATAGATATGTTGGTGGTGAAGGACAGATAGAACAATAAGAACGTTAGTATTTCTATATTTCGTGAATCTGTAATGAGGGTCACAGTGGGTTTCTTTGAGGTCAGTTTCTGTGGAATAATCGTCATGGAGTCTGTTGACATTTAGAAAAAAAAGAGCTTCCAAGTTAAAAGTCCAGAGCCAAGGAAGGTTCTGTATGTACCCCGAAAGCCTGTACCCGCTGTGCCTCTCGGGCTGAGGAGGTGAAAATCCCCGCCCCAGAGCGGCCCGTGCCGTGACAGCCCGGCGGCACGTCTGCTGCCCCGCCGGCCGGTGCCGCGCCGCTCCCGGACCTAGCCGAGTCCACTGCTCCCGCCCATT
>JANPWX010000064.1:6600798-6759793 GCA_024734555.1 Trochalopteron elliotii
GGAATCTAGGTGTGGGGGGGTGGGGGTGTCTTTCGGCTGTGTTTCTCTCCCCCCTTCTGTCCCCCCGGCTCCTCGCCTTTCTCCCTTCCCTCCCTGCTTCCCCTCCCCGCCCCATCTGTTACAGGCTTGCGGAACTGTGGCTGTTTGAAATTAAACGTGATCTTTACTGTACCAGCTGGGGTCTGTAATGTATCTGATAAATGAAGCTCTTCCCGTCGGTTTCAGGTCATGCAAGGAAAAGGGCAAATCTGGGGAGGGAGCTGGGCGGGGTTTCCCTTTGCTTTTCACAGTCAGGCGAGAGGAGTCTGGTTGATGTCTGCAGCAGATAAAGGAGACGAGGATCATCAAAAGACCTCAGAGCCCTTTTATCTTTCTTCTGTTTTTCCATCTAATTTCATTTGTCGCTGCTGTGTTGTCTGCCTGCTTGTTTCCCCCTTCAGAAGGGGTCGGGAGCACCAGGGCCCTGGCTGAGGTAGTAGTTTGTGCTGTTGGTCGGGTTGTGACATTGCCCGCTGTGGAGATAACTGCGCAAGCTACTGCCTTGCTAGTGCTGGTGATGATCAGCTGCAGATGAAGACAATGACAATGGGAATCCCCTTTGTATTCCCGGGATTGCATGCTGCTGAGGTGGCAACAATTCCTTCTATTCCTAGTTCTGCAGGAGGAATCTAGCCTTGGCCACCGAGACAAGTAGCAGGGTTCGACCCCATCAGTAGGATGCTCCTTCTTTCGCAGAGCTGGATGAAAAATCACTAGTTTCATGCTGTTTGGAGGGTACCTGAATTTGGGCTGAAGAGCAAGTGCCTGCATTTCTTCTCATGCTTAGACCTCACTATTCACCTGGCGTCCTTGAAAGAGGTGGATTTTCTGTTTTGTGAAGATGGAGATCAGTAACAGACTTGTATTTTGTGTGTTCTGAATATGCAAAACTTGTATGTGTGGTATTAAGTTCTTTTGTCTGAATGGTAAAAAATCTTGAGTGTTTCTCTAATGAAAGCAAAAAAACGTAATTACCGCTTTATATTGATAAGAGTCTTTTTACAGTATAGTTGAACATTTGTACTGCTTGGTGCTCACAATTTTAGGTGAACTTCTGAGATATCTTTCCTGTATATTTTAACTTATTGTTAAAAGCAAAGTCATGAATTTGCTGTTGTGAATTAATTAAAACTGCTGGTATATTTGTAGTGATGGCTAAGGGTATCTTTTTGATACAAATTTTAGTGTGTTGATTGCTTATTACAATGGTTTAAACTTGTAATATATTAAAACCTTTACAATAAATGTGCATAACTGTCTCATGTTTTTAGAAATGAATTAATTTTTCAGTCAGAATTTTTATAAGACCTATGAGTTTGTTAACTTTATAGGGAAAATTAAAGCTGTAGCTAAACACTTGAAATTAAGTTGATGCCTTATTAGTGCTTCTGATTCACAATTCTAAAGTATTCTAGGCATCATTGAGAGGAAACTTACAGATATTTAACTCAGCCTCTCTTTTTGAGTTGTTTGAACTCATTATGTGTTTAGAAGACATGAAAAAGTTGCTCTTGCACCTCTGCTGAATGTAAAGTGTCTTGCAGAACATGGAGAAAAAGTTTAATCTGATGATACTTCATTTTTACCTTGTGTACTGCATTATTCTGGTAATTCAACCTTTGTAATGAACTAAACTTTTCACAAGCTAGGTATTCTCATGCTCACTAACAAACCAACACATTATGTGTTGTTACTAGTAGCTTTTCTGTGAATTAAAATAGGAGTCCTAGCTGTTGACTGTTTCCAAATTTAAAACACTCTTGGGTTTTTTTTCCTAACTTAATTGAAGGGTCAAAAAGGATGTTGTAGCTGCCTGCTTTTCACATCCTTACAAACAGCACATACCAAGCAGAGCTTGTTTGATCTGGAAGTTAGGATAGTATTTTCACCAGCTACCTTTAGGCATCTTATTTTAACTGGCTAATCTACCAGTCTCTTTCTCATCACTGGAAATGGCAGAGAAATATCCCTGATACAAACCATGCTGGCAAGTGCCTTGGCATTATTTGATCTGAATTAGCCTTTCACTGAGCTTGTCTCTGTATGTTGATTTGTAAAGGAGGTGAAGGTGCTTCAGCTAATCTAAGTGCCTGTAGGTGGGTTGTGTGAAATTGTCCTCCCTGTTGCTTTGCCTTATGCTCGGGCAACTTGGGTAGAATGGATCTTGGCTCCCGTTGTAGCTTTTTGGGCTTGAGGAAAGGAATCAATGAGAGAAAATATGCTTGACCATGCTGCCATTAAGCACTTAGTTATTTTATCTCCCGTGTAAAGTACCTCCCTTAAACTTCACTTGCCATCTGAACAGTAGTGTATTGTTCTGTGGATGGCTTAAGGATAATATTAAGAACCTGTACTAAAATGAGACAGTACTACTGAAATAATGTATGCAGTGGACTGCTCGGATGCTGTGTAATCCACAAGGGGGTTTGTCCCCATGTCCACATGGGCCTTGGTTGTGTATTACTCAGTAGGTTTTAGGTAAGTACATGTGAATTGTTTCTTTGAGGAGTTGTGTACAAGATGCTTAGCTTTGCTTTAGGGCTATCCATAAATTTCTTGGTTCAGAGCACTACAATCTAGCATTCAAAATACAGAAGTTAATCCAGTCAAATTTCATCCTTAGTTTTCTCCTAGTCTCAGCCACTGTTTAACTGTCCACCTTCCCTAGTGTACTTGTGTGATGAAGGTTGCAGCATCAAGCTTTGAGGCAAAAATATTAATTCTTCAGTGGAATGGAGAGCCTTACCTTAGAGATGTTTTAAAAGTCAGGGGTCTGAAAGTACTATGAAAGCCCCAGATGTCAGGAGTAGCTCATATCTTGTACATTTAGTCATTCTTTATTGTGATTTGATTAATTAGTTTGGAAAGAAAAATTTCATCATGGCAATTAAAAAGCAGTACTGCTGGCACGTTATTGTCTATGGCACAGTCTCTCTGAGATTTTTTTCCCCCTTTATTCTTCAGAGATTTCACTCAGTCAGACTTTCTGTGTGAATTTTTTATAGAAACATTAAAATAGGCACATGGCTGAGCTGATGGAATTTCTCTGCAAAGTTATTTAGTTTATAGTGTCCCTATTGTGTATTGTTTGCTGTGCTGGGTGAGAAAGTACTGCAAGAAATGTTCGTCTGTAGCTTTTCTGAACACTCCTTTTGACTCATGGAATAATAAAAATGCATTGAGATTCACAGCATAGTCGATTAACCTTTGGATGCTCTTATTCCCTGGTTTGATGTCTTTTTGCGCTATTGTCTTACCTATTTTGTGAAGAGCAGTCACCAGCTGCTCACCCCTCCAGCTACTGTCTGTCAGTGCTGCTTCTAAAGATACTGGCATGCATCAACCTAAAATCTTAGATCCAAGATAGTTGCATCCCTGCAGGGTGCAGTTGCCCTCTCTGTCACCAAGGAGAGTGCTGTGTTCCCATGCTAGCAGAATTGATATTTGAGAACTTGTCTTCACTGGGGGCTGGCTTGGGCCTTTTACTTTATTAGGTTGTGGACCATGCACATCATAATGACTGAGACCTCCTGCTTTACACTGGGCAGCAGCTTGAGACAGTAAGAGGAAATGCCAGTTTCTAGAGAATTACATCTCTAAATACATAAGCGCTTATTTAAAATGCTTCAGTGCATTAGATAAATTGTGTGTTTTTTCGTTACTTTCCCCATAAGAATGAGTACTAAATTAACATAAGAAAGTGTTTACTCTAGTAATTACAGATGAAAGTGGACCACATTCTTTATTTTTAAATAGTTTAGGCACTATTCTGTGCCTAAGTGTTACTCAGTGAAATCAGAGAAATTAGTTCTAGAACATTGCTCCTGGAGGAGGTTTTATATCTGTTATATATACACACATACATATATATACATTCATATACACACAGGGAATATGCCTCTAGAGGGTTTCTGTAGCAGAAATGGAAATGTCACTCAAAACAAGTGTGAGTGAGTGGGAAGCTGGTCTTACATATATGTTGCATTTCTCTAGAATGTCTTGAATATTAGTCTTCCAATGTATTTTTTGGGTCATAATTTTTATAAATGTATAATTTTTTTTTAAGAAAATAGTCAATCTTTTCATCTGAGCAAGTTGAGTTTTTTAGCTAAGAGTCTTAGCCTCACAGCTACATTAATGTATAGGCTTTGTGAACTTCTGTGCAAAATGAACACATTCTGCCACTGAAGGTGTTAGACTTGAGGAGAAATATAACAGCAAAAGTTACCTGCACTGGGGAACTACTGGAATCCCTGAAGAGAAAGGCTTACATTTGATGGAAAGGGGCAAGAGTGTTTCCTTGGACATGGGAAGTGCCACGTCAGTGAAAGCTGCCATGTTTGCTCTGGGAAGCAAGTCAGAAGACTGAAAGGGAACTTCTATTTCTTTTCCTTGTCCAAGACTTTATCAGCAGAAAAGGTTCTCTTACCTGATCTTACAGTTTCTCTTCACAAGTCTGGTTATTTCTGCTGTTACTCTGTTTCCTTTGTACCTGAAGTTCTCGCTGTTGCCTTATTAGTTTGTCTAGCCTGCTTGTCTCTGCAACCCAAGCCAAACTGCCTGTATTTTCTTGGGTGATAGCGTTTGAAATCTGCCTGCCTGTTTTAGGCTTCTGGTGAAGGTTTGCAGTGGCTGCAGCAAAGAACTGTGTTGGTGCATGAGATTAACTACATCCTTGTGTCAGTACACACATGGAGAAGAAATCCAGCCTTGCACATTCTTTCGTAAGTGCTGGAAGTCTCTTATTCTAGGCCAGCTAAGAAAATAGAATCCATGACACCTAGTTATCAGATCCATTCTTGGTCCCTGATCACTTTATCTCTATTTTCTACCTTCTCCACAGTAACTTCAACTCTTTTCAGCTACTTGAAAGAAGGTTGATGTTTTAAAAGAAAATTATGTACTTCTAACTTCCCTGAAAATAGGTTTAAACATCTCATTATATTAGTGTGACATATCCAAATTCGTCTTTTCACATGAGAACTTGGAGTATGCCTCATCCCATTCTGAAGGATGCATTGCCATCCCTTTTACCCTTTGCAAGAGAGGATTTTATCTTAAAATTAACCAGCTTTGTCCCACAAAAATGAGACGAAGGAATTGGTATGAAAATGCTGGCTTTGAATGAGACACAGTCCTATTTATCCTCTTCTCTGTGGAGGTTTGTGTGGATTGGAAGAGAAAAGAGGGTAGTTTTGCTGTTGGTTAACTTTTGAAGTACCACATTAGGAGGAACTCTCCAAGTGATAGCCCAGTGACCTCGTATTACCCGAGGTGTATGTTCCTAGAAGGAACATTACTGTGGTGCCAAGGCTTTTGACCAGAAAGGCAAGAGCATCTGTTGTGTGCCACCTGCAAAGAAAAATAGTAGGTGTGAAGGCAAGTAAAAAAAAAGCAACAGATTTTCAGCTGCTTTAAAATCTACCTTTTTTTTTTCTTTTTTTCTTTTTTTTTCTTTTAATCTGGTTTCTTGTTTATCTGGTAAAAATCAGTGTATTTTGTGTGTGTGGTTGTTGCTGAGGCATTGTGTTTCAGGCTGAAGCTTTGTTCTTTTCACCCCCAGAATTTTTGCACCATGCTCTTAAAGGGGAGGTTGGTCCAATTAAGTTTCCAGAATGAAGCTTCTGCAAGATTAAAATAAACCTAAAAATACAAAGTTTTAATTCCTGAAAGGTTTGCTCATGATAGTGTATTTGAACTATGAAGTGGTGCCTTTTTTCCTTAGATAGGTGTAAGGGAAAGCTGTATCAGTCTTGTCCAGAAAAATGATACCCGACATGCATTGTGCTTTTATACATTGTGGGGAGGTTTAGGTTGGGTATTAGGAAAAGGTTTTTCACCCAGGGTGTGGTTGGGCATTGCAACAGGCTCCTCAGGGAAGTAGTCACAGCACCAAACTTGACAGAGTTCAAGAAGTGTTTGGACAAGGTTCTCAGGCATATGGTGTGACTCTTGGTGTCCTGTGCAGGGCCAGGAGTTGGGCTCAATGATCCTAATAGGCTCCTTCCAACTCAAGATATTCTGTGATTCTATGAGCCTTGCTGCTCCTGGTTCTTGTCAGCTGGTGGAGTGGACAATTACTTTAGAATGGGTAAATCTGATGTCTGCATCTGCTACTGGGATAATGATGCAGAAACTTACTGCATGATGTTTTCTCTACAGTTCTCAGACTAAGTAGAAAATAAATCACTTCCTTACCTCCACTTACCTACCTGCTTACTTCATTAGGAGCCAGTAGCCAGGAGCCTACATAGACAGTGGGCTGTACTGAATATGTGGTATCTCTGCTTTCTGAGGTCTTCTTTCCCAAGGTGAAAATTGTAGGTGCTATCAGGATGCACATGTGCATTGTCACAGTCCAGATTTGCCTTGTGCTGCTCTGTGTCATGTAATCCTATCTGATTTACACAGTGATTTCAGTCATGCTGGAATTTGGCAGCCTAGAGATACAGTGTGGTGGTGAAATAATAATCATTTGAGCTAGGCTCGTTGCTGGTGCTATCAGTGTCATGGTATCTAGCCTTTCATGTTGAAAACCTGAATATGGACACAAGAAATGGTTCTGTCAGCAAGGATTCAATAGGTTCCTTTTGTATAACCTCCTGTAGATTTGGCTAGAATGCCTAGAGGCAGGTAGGTCTGAACTGGTATCAGGTGAGAGGTAGCAGTGCTATACACATTAAGTGTATATAGGTGTGCCAGTCTTCCAGCTAAGATGCCATTATTTTCCAGGTCCCTCAGGTTTCTTCCCTCATGTGACTTACTTTTTCACTACTCCCCAGCCTCATGAATATCTTTCTTCTTTCCAGCACCTGAAAGACTGCTTTCTTACCATGTTAGTCCCTGATGTCATACATGATCTGTCATGCATCCTGTACCCAGCTGCTACCTTTGCTACATTACTACACAGTTGTAGGCTAGAGTAGAAAAGAAAACAGGGAAGGGTGGAAGAGAAGCAAGTGCTTAAGTTCACCCATCCTTTTTAAGAGTTGAAAAGTAAAAATGGTGTAATAACACAAGTGCAGGGCTTAAAGAAAGTGGATGAATAGTACTGATGCTAATCAAAGCACAAAATTATCAGTGCCAGGTGTAATGAGAGCAGAGGTGCTTAAATATTTATGCAATAAGTTCTCCTCTCCCTTTCCCAGTCTTTTACTACCCTGCAGTTGTAGCAGCCTGCTGGTCGAGTGCTTAGGATATCTCATGGCTCCTGACAACCTCCAGCAGCCACCACATGAGCTGCAGCTAGCTGAGGCTGAATCTGCAGGTGGTTTGTGAACAGTTCAAGGTGCTATTAGGACCTTTGGTGTCAGAAAGCCTTAATGCAGGTGGCTCAGCTGGTCATGATGATCATGTGTAATGCTGCCCAGATGGCTGTGGTCAGCTTATGCCAAGGATGGACTTGGCATTTGCCCAGAAAATCCTTTATGGTAATTCTGAGGTCTTTGTGGTACCCCCCCACAGCCTCCTATTGACTGGAGTGGCAGGAGGGGTTGCAGGCAGCTGTGGAGCATCACGACCCATTGTCAACAACCAGCAGAGACTGAACCACTGGAACTGAGCTGTGCACAGGGCTGCTTCCCAAGGCCCATCTACTCTGGCACTCTTAGTCTGGCAGAGTTTACTCAAGGCTAAAATTTGCAGTTCAGTGTATGGATGCCAGTATTGTTCATTCCAGTTATCAATGCTCAGGAAGGCAAAATACCATCCATAATGACAGCTGCAGATGACAGGGTGATTGATGGGACAGTACGTGTGGAGCATTTACTGTTACAAAGCAATCCAAATTGTTTCTTTAGTCACAGTCCAACATATTTAACATTGTCAACCATGAAGTACCATATACACTAGCAAAAAAAGTAGGCTACATCTGCAGGATGTGTTGTATAGAGACCTAAAAGTAGTTTAAGGTAACAGATGGTAACTCTCGGTCTGTTATATAAAATTATTTGTAAATGTCAGGAAAAACATAAAAATAGAATTAATTCAGTCAAAAATTCCTGCAGGTTTAAAGAACATATTGAGATTATATCTGATGGATAATAGGAGTGTTTGACAGGAAAATTTTTGCAGTGACCCAGTGTTTTGAAATTAGGCCTAAATGGTAGAAGAGGAGGGCTTCCCCTCTCTTCATCTCCTTTGGAATTCGTTGATTGGATTAAAAGATGTGCAGCTTTTACCTTCAAAGTCAACACCAGTGTGGGTCACCACACTTCAGGGTTCAATCATGATGTTTGAAATACCAAAGTTCTCAGACTACACCAAGGTAGTGAGGACTAAGGTGATTTTATCATCTTTACTGACTGAGCTAGTCCCAGCCCTTACTCAAAATACCAAAGATTTCACTCCTTTTGCCCCTTTGTGATTTTGTTTTTCCCTCTTTCTTTTCCGGTCTTCTGATTTTTTCCTTTATGCTAATCAAGTTTCATTTAATTAGCCAAAAACTTGCCTTCTGCAACCTTGTGACCAGGTAAAAAGCAGTGTCTGATGTTACCATAGTTTTGATAGAACTTTAAGTGACTGAAAGATGACACCTTGTCATTAATAGTGGCTGGTTTGGGATAACCTTGTAAGACCAAATGACACTTTCTTACTTGTTTAGTATTCAGGTTTTTCTCCTCCCTCTCTCTCTCATGTTTATACATCCCTTTTGGCTTCACACTGTGAATCTCTAAGCTATTTCAATTTGGTTTCTCATCCCTAAAAATACCATGAACACTATTACCAACATTTTGGTTTGTCAAGACTGTGAAAATAGGAGTGTTATTTCTGTTCTATATTTTGTATATCTAACATAATGGGAAAGGGATACAACTGAAGATTTAGGTTACCTTTCAAATACTTTAACTGGGTAGGACTAGTACTGCCTCCCCCACATTCTTTATAAAGTGCTTGCATATTTCTAGTATGGTAGTCTGCAATGGGAGTAAGCAGGATGAAAATGCTGAGTACATAACTTTGACATTTCATGCAGTGCAAGGCAGCATCACGTTAACTCCTTTGCACTGGTTTTGGCACTATACAAGGACCAAGGTAGTCACCACCAGGACTGTATCTCATTAAGCAAAGATTTAGGAAAGGGGCTGGCATAGTCCTCTTGAAGTGTCATTGTATAGAAAGAAAGCTCTTAAGCTGAACAAAGTGATCTTCCCGGTATGCAACACTTGATTATTGTATATTTATTGATAAACTTATCATCCTAATTCAGGAAGAAAATGGGTCTGTTGGAGAGAATTCAAAAAATTAAGTGTTTGGAGAAAACTGGCGAGATACATGCAATATATGTAATCAGCAGATCAAAGAACAGGATGGAAGGTAATATAGCACTTACATATACCAAAGACTGTGGGAAGCCTTTAATAGTATATAGAGTCACAGAAGATGCAGCTGCATCTTATGCCATTAAATTTTACAGTTTGAGTTGTAGGAGTGATTAAACTTTTGAACAATTGACTGGGAAAAGCGGTGTAATTGAAGCATGCTCTTAACAACTGTGTCTTTAAACAACGCACACTGCCCCATGTTTAATGTTTGACATTTGAAAAAGTTATATGGCTGTTGTATGGGGCAAGTGACAACAGTGGTACCACTAGGCCAAAACATTACCTGGGACTGTCTGCAGCATCAGACTCCATGGCTACTTAATGGATAAGCTTCTGCAGAGATTTCGAAATTTGGTCTTCAAAACAGTCAGCTCCTTCTACCCAGCAGTCTGGGCCCCAGTTTTTGTTGTTGTTGATTTTGGTTGCTTGGTTGGTTTTGTTGTTATTTGGGGGGTTTTGGTTGTTTGTTTTTTGGGTGAGGCGTCTTTAGCCTTTGTTTAGTGGCAAACACCTAGTAAATACTTGCTGGTGTTACAATTTAAAAATGCTGCTTATAAATGGAGCATTTCAATGCTATGAGATAAAGCTTGTCCGTGGGACTGCATTGGCAAGCAGGTTACAATCATTCTAGTGTCTTGACGTGGCTGTAACAGAATACTTCCTTTGCTTTCACTGAAGCTTCTCTTCCTTTGCTGTAATCATTGGCTCTGGTTGTGAATAGCACTTTGCTTCTCTTGGGGTGCTTATTCAAGTGCAGCTGCAAAAAACCCCTCCTCAAACAAACTCAAGTTCTCTCCTTCAGGAATGTCAGTCTTCTCAAACACTTCCCTTTTCTTTGTTCTCATCTTAATTCAAGCAGGTTTTGTTTTCCATATTGTTAAATATGGGTCTTCATTCAACAGTGGATCTTCCACGTATGTCTTCTTTGGCTACAGAAAGCAACTGGGGAATTGATGGATCCATTGCCGGTATGGTCAGTACTCCTTTGAAGTAGTACATGTCCTATGCTCTATTTATGGAAGCATCTGAGCAGCTGTTGCAACAAGAAACTATCATTTATCATGGGCCATTAGATCAATCTACGTTATGGTCTGCTTTTCAGTAAAAAAGAATCAGAAAAGCTGTGATAAAAGCTAATTTCCTTAGATTTCTCCTTCTTTTATACAGGAATGATACATTTAAGTGTGTTTGTATCAACAGATTTTTCTCTTCAGCTAGTGATGAGAAATTGCCTTTCCTCTCCAAGGACACTCCCATGTGTTTTGCTACAGAGTGACCAGCTAAACCTGATCTCAGCCTTTTTCAACACTTGAAAGGAGCCCTTTGCAGAATTTTTCAGGAAACATAGACTGAGATTTTTTTCAGCTGCCCAAAGTGAACCTGGGGAAGCAGTGAGAGAACAGGGACTCAAACACAGTGGTACAGAGATGGGTCTGGTAGTTTGGAAGTAGTCTGAAGCTATGCCAAAAATGGCTAACCTTTTCTGTGAAACCTGGATGTACTCATACGAGGAGTCTGCAGCCACCTGCCGTGGTATCGTCACCTAAAACACAGACTGGCATATTTGCTGCATTGTTACTGGTATTCTGAAACCTGATACTGAACCTGACCCAGAACATAATTTCCTGTTTGTAGTTCAGGTGTGTTGCTATGTAATACAACTTGTTCAGCTGCCTTTGTATTTCTAGTAAGAGCCTGCAAAGCTCAGCCTGTCTTAAAAGCTACAGGAAAAAGGCAAAGGAGCAAACAATCTTCGCTATCTCACTGCCATGCTGAGGTTATCAGAAATGCCTGTTCATGGTATCTACAAAAGAAAAGAAGGAACTGCTTGAAAAGCAACACAGGTATTTATATGTTCTTCCACTCACCTCCCTTTTTTAATCTAACCTGAATTTGGCAAACTGCAGGATGGGTGAATTATTGTATTTATGTCAATGTTTGCAAATGATGGAAAGAAATTGGAGTTCTTACACTCTTTGACTTGATATTGACTGCTGCTTCACCTAAGAATGTGCTATTTTGTATCAAGAAGTATGTAAATAAGTAGGTCCTTACGAGCTGCACAAATTTAAGATGAAAGTATGATCATTTTCTCCAGCAATAATTCCACTTCTTTATTGAGTTTCCATTTTGGCTGTTTCAGGGTTTTTTTGCATTTAAAAATAAACTTCCATTCTCCCGCAAGTGATTTAGCAGTTTGAAAAACTGACAGATTTTTACATACATGTGGAAAATAATTTTCTTAAAATGAATGCATCTATTCAGGCACCTTTTCACACCTTTGCCTGACAGACCTTATTTTCCTTTTTTTTTTTTTTAATTATTTTGACCATTCCCATGTGACCGTTTTCATTAGCTTTTCCCAAAAATACACTATACTAGAGAGAATCCTAGGCCTGTGACTGAAATCAAACCAGTTTCAAACATAAACTAATGACCTCATTTGTCTTGCATAAAATTTATGGGGTTTATTTTTGTTGGAATGTAATGAACATAAAATATATCTGCTGATTCAATGTTCTTATAATTTAACCTTTTCCTCCTTTTCTGAATTTGGTACTTCTTCCTATCATAAGACTTCACATCCTCATGATGTTTTGTTTATTTATGGTGACTTCTTTTGTTAAGGTGAGCCCATGCAGTGCTACAGGCTGGGGCCAGAGTGGCTGGAAAGCTACTCAGTGGAAAAGGACCTTGGGGTGCTGGTCAATAGCACTTGAACAGGAACCAGTGTGTACCCAGGTAGTCAAGAAGACCAGTGGCAATCAGACTTGTGTCAGCAATAGTGTGGCCAGCAGCACCAGGGCAGTGATTGTCCCTCTGTACTCGGCACTGGTGAGGCCACACCTTGAATCCTGTGTCCAGTTCTGGGGCCCTCACTACAAGAAAGACATTGAGGAGTTGGAGTGAGTCCAGAGAAGGGCAACGGAGTTGGCAAAGGGGTCTGGAGCACAAACCCTATGAGGAGCAGCTGAGGGAGCTGGGGGTGTTTAGCCTGGAGAAAAGGAGGCTCAGAGGTGACGATACTTATCACATTCTACAACTTCCTGACTGGAGCCAGGTGGGGGTCGGCCTCTTCTCCCAGGCAACAGGTGACAGGAAGAGAGGACATAGCCTCAAACTGTGCCAGGGGAGGTTCACGTTGGACTTTGGGAAGAATTTCTTCATGGAAAGGGTTGTTAAGCATTGGAACAGACTGCCCAGGGAAGTGACTGAGTCACCATATCTGGAAGTGTGCAAGAAATGACTGGACATGGCACTTAGTGCTATGGTTTAGTGACAGGGTTGTGATCTGTCAAAGACTGGACTTGATGATGCTATAGGTCTCTTCCAACCTAGATAATTCTGTGATTTTTTATCAACATGGTATTGAGTCTATAGTGACTAGACTTCTACTCTTTGATGTTTCAAATAGTGCTGGTAAAAATCACATTCTCCCTACACGAACCCCCAGTGTTAATGACTACATAGAGAAGTGTGTTGTAGGAATGGGTTCTAATAGAACACATTTCTAAATCTTCTTCTAGTTTATACTAATAGCAGTATTTTCTTCTATTAAGTTTTTCCCCTTCAAAGAAAGCAAATTTAGTTAGTTGCAGTTAAGTTCTAATGACCAGGTTGATTACTGCTTAATTATTGTCCTACTGGTGCTTGAAACTCTGGCAGTAAGCTTAGTATTTTATAAGAAATGCTGAACTGTAAACACTTATGCACGCATTTTGAAATAGTTTATGTACTTGCCCTTTCTCAAAGCTCTCTGACCTTACCTAATCAGATTATGTAGAAAAGATGGTGGGTAATTGCAGTTAAATATTGCTATTTTCTTTACTTCTCTGTGGTGCGTAAACCTTGGCTGGATACCAGGTGCCCACCAAGTCACTCCATCACTCCCCCCTCTCTCCTGGACAGAGGAGAGAATAAGATGGAAAACAACTTGTAGGATGACAGTCTAATAAAGCAAAAGGTTGTGTGTACACAAGCAAAGAGAAAAAAAAAGTATTTTTATTCTCTATTTCCCATCAGCAAGCAATGTTTGGCCCTTCCCAGGAACCAGGGCTTCAGCACATGTAGTGGTTGCCCCAAAAGGTAAACATCGTGAATAATGAATGCCCCACTTTGTGCTCATTTTCCTAGTTTTTATAACTGAGCTGATAGAGGGTATGAAATATCTCTTTGGTCAGTTTGAATCAGGGGACTTAGTTGTGTCCCTTCCCAAGACATGATGTAACTGGTACTCTCTTCTGAAGAAAAATGGGTAGGCTGTCATGATAATGGATCTGGAAGCATTTTCTAAGATGAAAATTAAGGATTTGGATCTGAAACTTACAATGATCCAGTGAACAGAAATATTCAGATTTCCTAGAAACTTCCAGTGGAGTCCTCCCATTTCCTGAAGAAGGAAGGGTAAAAGTGTGATGATCTACAGATGACTCAAGAGTTGGAGCTAAGATCAATGGATTACTAAGAACAGTACAGTAAAACAATATTTCATCATGGATATGCTAACATTATGGATACTTTCTGAGATTCAGTTTAGACCCATGCAGTGGGCAGTGAAGTTGAGATAGAGCTACATTTATGTACAAACCATGACTAGATGAACACATGGAAGGGCGTAGGATATGCAGGCTCGTCACAGAGTATGGCATGGCATCCAAGTGTGGTGTCAGAGCAACAGTCATCCCAGGCAGACTGCTAGGACAAAAATCCCACACTAGTTTTAAGAAAGCATTTTGTAAACTGATGACAATGCTTATGTGAGACAGTTGTAAAACCACTGAGGAATAAAATCTGGGTTTCCAAGAGCCCTTTCCTATTGTATGGTCTTAAGTGTTTATCAGGATGGTCTCTTACTGTTTCTCTTGATTCTGTCTTATGACAGCTTCTTTTTGTTAACTGCCAATTTGTATGTCATGTCATTGTTGCACACTTAACATTGAAGCTGGGTAGTTTTTAAGCATTTCAGCCTTCCCCATGTCTCTTGAAACAGAAGGGTAAAATAAACCCATAGCCACATGCTTCTTTATTGTTCTTTCTTACTTAAAAGCTTGTTCTGCTTTGTAACATAATTTCACTTGCTTTTTTTACCAATTACTTTGCTATTGCTGAACACTTCTAACCTGACTTTTTAAGAAAACATGGTTTCTGTGATCGTGATAATATCTGCTAATCTTTCCTTATGAACCTTGAATTCATTGGCCTATTTCATCCAGGTTTGACCAACAGGAAGAAAAATTAGAAATGTTAAGTTTCAAAAAAAAATAATGTCTTTATCTAAACAGCTCCATAAAGAAGAGAGCCTGCTAGTGGAGGCTGTAAGAGCTCGGTCTCATCAGTTGCACTAAAATCCACATGAGAAATCATCCTATGAGCCCAGCTCCAGAGTAAATGGCAGTGTAAGAAAAACACAGGAAACTCTAGAACTTTGCTCAACTTACAGCATACACACATGAATCATTCTTGGTCCCAGTTTTAAAGGACTACTGACCATCCCCAGCTAAGAAAGTATCTACAGAAAGTGTGCTAAAAACTAGCATAGGGTTTCTCAGCAGTGGTGCATGATCAACACATAGTCAAACAATCTCTTAAAAAAAAAAAAACAAAACTGCTGTTAGGAGAAAATAGAATGTATTGAGAACAAGACTGTTTCATGGCACTTCTTTTATGAAGTGCAGTTTTTAAGAACATAGGGTAATTACTTTGAAATTATGACTGGTGAATTTTATTCTTCTGAGTAAGTTCTTGAAAGCCTGCTTGTTTACCTGTGCCTATCAGTGCAGGTGACAGAAGGTGATGCAACACCAGCCACAAAAAATGATTATGAATGCAATGATGGTAGCAATAGTAACAGTACAGATGAAACACGTTTCCACTAAAGGCTGAAATTTAAGTTAAATAACTCTGACTGTATTTACCACTGATGATAATGAGCAATTTAGTTCCTTTCCATAGGAAGGCAGCTGAAAGCGGGAAATACAGTATTCAGCATTTTTCTGTTACACAAATACATTCCATTTCCTTCTTCTCGTCTACAAGACTGTTTTTATGCAAAGCTCACACATACATTCTGTACCACTTTTACACCTGTCGGTAATAGCTGTAATCCAACAGATAGTTCTTTAAATATGAGGTGGAGTCAGCACCTTTAACCTGAAGATAAGCAAGACTGATCATACGTCTTTGATCTCACAAACCCTCGTTTTGCTAATCCCCAGTCAGTTGTGTCCTGCATTTGCACACAAACAACTGAGGATTTATATTCTCTCTAGCAAAACTCCTGGTGACCCCATCTCTCATAGGTCTATGGATGGCAACAAAGTTGCCAGTGTGGGAGCAAAATGGAGCTTTACAAAGGACTTTCCTTATGGTCCTGCAGCTTTAAAACTCTACTTGGAGGTTTTCTCTGACCTCTGCATTTATAAGCAATATGCTGTACACCTGACAGATACTTAACAGCTTTTTTATTGGAAGACCAAATCAGGATGGAAGTTACTGGGCCTGATCCTTTCTCCAGGAGACCTCAAGTAATGTTAAAACTTCTCCAAAGGTAAAGAAACAACCCCCCACCCCACCACTATCCTAATTCAGTTCCACGAGCTTCTTTCCAGCAATTTTCTTAGTATTGAAGTGAACATGAGCACAATGCTCACTTCAGCTGCCAGAGTTCGCTCTAGTCCTTTGTACACGGAGCAGCATACCCCCAACCTGCTGTCCCAGGCAGATTTGGTTTGAATTTCTGTGGCTTCTCTGCTGCCAGTGCTCTGCCTGCTGTGGTGGTGGCTGGTGTCCCACGGTGGGATTTGCCTGTGTCCCTGTGGTGTTGGGTGGGCTCACACCAGGCTCCTATGCCCACAGTGGAGGGTGTCCCTGAGCGCACTCACGCCGTTCCCTCGCTGCAAACGCTTCCTTGTGCCTGTGGTCCTCTGCACGTCACCGCCTGCAGTGCCTTTAGCCCGAGATTTTCATGTGTAGGTTATGCACTTCTGTGGGCAGAATACTTAGCTGTAAGATGGGTGGTGTTTTGACTGGAGGATTGCAGAGAAGTGCTCCTGAAGCCTTTTCTGTTTATGCTGTGCACTCCTTAAGCAGAACTAGGCTTTTCCTGGTCATGCCACATAATCTGAGCCCAGCAAACCCCCAAGCGCTGTTCTTTTTTTACTTGTGGGTAATTGCAAGAGACTTGCAACACCAGTTTTTGTTGCATTTTGTATGCAACTATATAAGAGTGGCTTTAATCACAGCCTTGGGCAGTCAGTGATTTCTTTCTAGTGTTTTCCTAGAGAAGTCTGCTTCTGGTCTTTGTTGTTGGGACCATAAGCAGGAGTGGGAGTGGGTTGATCCAGAGCTGGGGAGGTCAAGTAGCATCAAAGGAAGGGAATGTCTCTTTCTGTGTCTTAAT
Source organism: Trochalopteron elliotii (assembly GCA_024734555.1). Lineage (NCBI taxonomy): Eukaryota > Metazoa > Chordata > Aves > Passeriformes > Leiothrichidae > Trochalopteron > Trochalopteron elliotii. The sequence goes on from JANPWX010000064.1 coordinate 6,617,560, forward strand.
GGCAAACACATGGGCACTTGAGCACATTTGTCTGCAGATCGCTCTTGCAGTAATTAAAGACACCTTTTCATGAAAATGGTTCTTAGAAGTTCAAAGAAATGAAGGAGGACAATGCGTAAAAGAGCACCTTGTAGGGCTCATCAGTCGTTAGCATTTTTTTCAAAGGCTCTGTCCTCTCACATTGTCTGTCTCTTGTTAAGCAGGAATATTTTTGTGAATGCAGTAACTGAGATTTTTTTCTTAACCGAAAAAAACCCAACAACCCAAGTGAATCTGTATATTCTAGATTCTAGTACTGCTAGTGCTTCGGCAGTAAACAAGTCACATCACAGTTCAGATCCTGAGATGCCAATTAAGCCTTCCTTAAGAATATTAAACCAGAGAAGTCTGAGATGAACAGTACTCCAGGATATCATGGACAATAGCCCCTAAAAGAGAATATCTTTCAGGTTGTTGTTTTTGTGATGAGAAATAATTGTGCTTTTAAACTAACCTGTAGCATTCATTTACATCTATGTGTGTCATCGTGTCAAGGGTCAGAATAAGTCCCTGGCAAATTAAGGGATAGGGAAAAAAAAGACAAACCATTTGCTAAGAAGCAGTCATTTCTTCCAAAGTGTTCGTGATGTCTGTGCTCTTGAGGATGTTTATTTGTAATTTTCCAGAAGCAAATTTGAATGCGTCCAGAATGAGATTTAAGTGGGAAGAAATACATAGCATTATTTTGGGATGAACAAAGATGCAGGTCAGTACTCTGAAGGTTTATTTTATTTTTTAAAATAAAAAAATAAAGACCTTTCTCACAGGTAAAAACAGTGTGAGGAAACATTCTAGTGTGCTACTCATTGATTAATTTTTTCCGTGTAGATTTGAATTTAGGCAAAGTAATACTGCACACAGTTTATAAAATTCTTCTGAAGTCTCTATAGTGTGCTATAGGGCACAACACAAGGTTGATGGCAACACAAGAAGATGGGAAGAAGATGCTCAGGCTGACATAAAACTTTCTGTATTCTTCAGACCTCAAACATGGGCTTTATCTTTGCTTATTTGTATGGGATTTGAGGGCAGGTTTTATGGGTACCATTGGTCCCTCAAACCTTTTACTGAGATTTATAGCTATTTGTGCACGTATTCTTCAATCTCATGACAATGTATATGAGATTTTTGTGGAAGCTTTACATACATCATAATTTATTCTATGGTCCTAGTTTTTTCACTTCTTAAAATTACTGTCATTATTTCATATTTTGAAGGGCTGAAATATTGTTTTCTGTTTTTTCCCCTGTTGTATGGAGATGAAGTGGACTATCTTAGTTTCAGGTCAGATAGCACGTCACCGGGACAGTAAAATGACTGTAAGCATTCATCTCCCATGGATGAAATCCCAACCTGCAGCATTTCTATCTCTCATCTTGAAAAGATGATTACTGAGATCTTTGTAGATGGCCTTTAAAGCTGGGCATAATCCAGTGGTGAATGAAAAGCAGAGCCATACAAATCAGTGACATTTAACCACACCACACATCAGTCCAGGTGGTAAGAGAAATTGGTAAGAACTGTTTCCAGCCCATTTTCCTGTTTAGAGCTCCTAATCATACACTCCTTTGTGATTTCTGTGCAGGTGCACACACTTGTGCAAACACTTTATCCTGTATTCAAATTTTCTAGTTCAGGTAAACTTTTAAAGCACTTGGATTTCATTTCACACTCCTCTTAAAAACCGTTGTTATTTCTGGAGAGAGAGAGTAGTCACCTTTCCCTGTGCCTTTCATCCTTTCTCCTCTTATTTGTATGAAGAAATTCTGTCACTCAGTTGTGACTTTTCAGTAGTGGATGCTAAACCCATTTTAACCAAAAGCATACTCTTCTGAAATAAAACCTATATATATTTACTTGTCAACAGATACGCTCTATAACTTCCATAAAGAGAACTGAATGATAAAAATAGTAAAATATGTGAAGCGTTTAGGTGTTTCTGAAATCTACCCTTAAAAAGAGCAAGAGCCAGCAATCCCTTGTGCCAACCTCTTTTATCTCTTGCAAAGCTATTTCTCATTTACTGTTATGCTTAACAATTCCATTTCACAGTGTGCTTTAGATTCCCAACAACAGAAAAACAAATTACTTAAGAAAAAACAACTTGCAAATCCAAGACCAGGCGTCTGTTTCTGCACAGTTCTAAATGAAGTCTTACCATTTCTTAACTAATGAGAATCTTTCCCATGTGGAATAAATCCTTAGTTCTTAGCAGCATTAGCAATGCTTAAAAAAGAAGAAGTATTTAAAATGGTTCTGTTGCCAACTGCCTTTGACTGTCTCAATAAGACATTGAAACAGACCTTCTGCTCTAAATTAATAAGGCCAATCACAGCCACACAAAGCCCAGAATGACCGATCATTCTTCGGGTGTCCTCGCTATCTTTACTGAGGTCAGATAAATCACTTACGAGCTGTTAAATCAATGATCATAAATTAGGGCTCTGTTTTTACAGCACCTTGTGGGAAATTCTCATGGTTAAATTAATCTAACAGCTGCAGCAATGAGCACCTCCCACAAGATCATGTCAAAAGTTCTCCCCCCATACACCACCTTTTTTTAAAAAGGGGAAAAAGAACTGAATTATTTGTTTTTACCTAGCATACAAAATGGAATCCCTCCATCTATCCCTTCTAATTCGTGTTTCAATTGTACCCAGCTGTTTAAATTGCACTGTGCAGAGATTGCCTTGATCCCCAGGTGCTGGTACTCCATCTGTGCTGCTCTGAGAGACTATTTACAGCCGAGGTTAGGCCAGTGATTGCTGGGATGGAAAACTCATTTCTCAGCCTGGCTTTTATTTACACTCTTATTAAAGATCCTTTCACTCATGTTGGAATGGCAGCTAGTGGCTGCAGTAAGCGCTTGGCATTGAGCCAAGCAGCGAAATTACCATGTCGATGAAAGATAGCCTGCTTCCATTTTAACCTTTCACTGCTCCCCCCTTTCCATCTATATTTGCATGAAGAAGGATGATTATTGAAAGAGATAGGGGGACAAAGGGATGAGAGAATCCTTGTCAACTAAGCTTTTCAAGGGATAAACCAATGATTTGTGACCAATTCTGAAAAATCTTTACTGCCTTATTAATTTCCTACTCCTTTCCCTTAATTGCTATTACAGTTTATTTTCACATGAAGCAACAGAGCTGCTCATGGTCTGCTCGCATCCTTCCCCCACTGCTACCCTTGTGAACATGACCCTGGGTATGTCTGCAATGTTAAGGTTTCTACTTCATCCCCAATGCAGGTCACACAGAGCCACAGCAACACCCTCAAAGCATTTTTCTCCTACAAATATGCATCTTGGAAATGAATCACCTCCTTGGGAGCAAGCAGCTCATTGCACACAGCATGTTATGTTATGGGGAGGGCAAGGGGAGAGTGTCTGGGAGAGGCTGGCAGGCAATCATCACACTATGGCCCTAGATGCATTTTAAAAAAACCCAGTAACTATTTCTCCAGAAATCTCAGCACATTTAAGAGCAACACCAGATTGGTGAAAAGCAACCCAATCCACCTCAGCTGTTGCAAGACAACAACCAACATTGTTAAGTGCCAACTATAGCCCAGTACAACAAGGAGAGGACCCCCAAAACCTCAAGTGTCTCTACCAAGCTGTATTTGTGAGGCAGCCCATGACCTGAAGTGCAGCAGCTGTGCTGGTTCTTGACTGCAGGCAAAACCATGCTTTTGTCTCTTTGCCTGTTTCCAGAGCAGAAAGAGAGATGAGTCGTTCTATTTTCCATTTTCCTGAGTGGAGGAGCAGTGACTCTGCTGAGAGGTTTACAAGTGTTGGTGTTCATACTCTTGAATCTTGTTTTGGGTGGTGTGCAAATAGAAGAAAAGGCAAAGGCAAAGGCAAAGGCAAAGGCAAAGGCAAAGGCAAAGGCAAAGGCAAAGGAAAAGGAAAAGGAAAAGGAAAAGGAAAAGGAAAAGGAAAAGGAAAAGGAGCTATATCCTGAGGGATTTATCCCTTTACTTAGATTTTCAAGTCATCTATTGTTTAGCCATTGCTTAACCTTGCAGGTCTTCAGGAGGTGTAGGCTCAACTCATCACCAGGAGGCTGCTGGTAGTCAGAGGCAGGTGCTTCACTTGCCCAAGTTGTCTGACAGCCACAGTCTGGTGCATTCCCAGTAGTTGTGGAGAGATGCAGCTTTTCAGTACAAAGGCAGCTGTTGAATCCTCCAAGGAACGAACAAAATCGAGTTGTTCCCAGTTCAATTTTTAAAACTCAGTTTTATCTCCATTGAGTATAAGGTGCCTGGAAAAATGGATGTCTTACTGCTGCTCAAAGTTAGTTATTAATTCTTCCTATATGTACATATATATGTGTGTGTGTGTGTGTGTGTGTGTGTGTGTGTGTATAACTACACACATTTTTAATTATGTATGTTCAATTTTTATAATCTACAAAAGCTTATTTATTAGAACTCAGTCTGTGCCATACAGCTAACCTCAGGATTCCAGGCTTGTTGGTTGTTTTTCCCCCATTTTCTAATTGACTGAGTACCCAAGTCCCTGGCTACCAGGTTTCCTAATGAAGCCAGCACCAGGGAAACCTTGCAGGAGCAGTAGCAGAAAAGAATGACTGGGAAATTTTATATAACAATAAATACTTTTCTTTCCTTTTTTTCAGCACTAAACAGACATTCCCTGAAACACCCTTCTTAAAAAAATGTAACCACAGGAAGATTTACCGTCTCAGCATTGTGTTTTATATTTTTGCCATTCACAGAATACTTCTAAATCTGGACACAAAACTGAGTTTGAAAGTTGTGTTTTGATTCTTGTCTGGTTCATTTAAACTGCTTCTATGCTGGTGCTTAAGCAGAGAAGGAGTAAGAATGATGTTCCAGATCTTTTAACATATTCTAAATTCCCAGATGTAAAATTCAATTGCATGAGTGCTGGCAAAAAAAAAGCTCTCGGGGCGGGGGGGCAAAGACCAGTAAAGTAAATTTATTTTTTTAATTGGGAGCGTAGTGAACACAATCCTCAGAAAATGCAGCATAAAAATTTTGTATTAGGAGCTTGTTTGTGGAGTACCTTGATCTCAGCTAGATGAGATGCAGTTGACATTTGGCAGACAAAGCTTTAGGGAAAGCTGGCGGATGGTAAGAAATAAGACATTTGGTGCAGTTAGCTGTGGTACCAACCCAGGAATGAAAGTAAACAGGCACAACACGGGAATGAGAGGACTTTTCAGAATTAAGGCCAAAACACCTCATGGCTGCAGGAATCCCCTGCTCTTTGTACATTCATTATCAATTCCCTCTTTAAATAACTGGTCTGTCTGCTTCTAGATCCTGGATAACTGCAACTGTGATTGGCTTCTCCCTGTCTCCTCTTGTCCATCCCAGTATGTGCTGTGATACTGCACCATACCCTGAAACAGCTGCCTCAGTGCACATCTGCCACAAAGGGCTGCAGGATTAAAAATTAAACTAATACACATTTAAGAGATTGGATGGGCAGGGTCAGTCTAAATTGTGAACAGACTAAATGACTGCAGGGTTGTCAGCTGCTGGTACATCCTTGAGCTTTATTGGATATTATACTGGGCAGAGAAATGGTCTCTATTTAGGAACAATTTATGCTCTTTCATAAGGTGATTGCCTAGTCATTTGTCTTCCACAGTAACTCTCATGGGAAAGCAGAATCTTTTCTTGTAATTTTACTCATGGATATCTAGCAGGATTTCCATATCCTTAAGTCTTACCCTTTTAAAGCAAAAATAGCAAAATTTCAGGTTTCTTTGCTTAGCCCCCAAAAAGTCGTAGCAATTACAGAAGTAATGACTATCATATGAGAAGCTAAATGCTCTATCTGAGCTTGTGTGACAACCTTTGAATTTTTCCAGTCAGCCCTTAGTTTGTCAAGGAGGAGCACTTTTCCTGGAGAATAACTGAGCCAAACAACTGGGGTAACAATGGTGGAAAAAGTTGAGCCTTCTAAAAGCAACTTAAAAACCATTAAAGTTCCCCCTTTCAAATTGGAGAATTTAAATATTACAGGCATGTAAGTTTCAATTTAGAGGTAATGAGCAATGTTAGGATAATGAAGAAACCATTCCCCTTCTATGAGTCTTCTCTTTAGCTACCAGCAGTCCTTCATTGCTGGTGATGGTCTCACTGTCAGCACCTGCAGGAAGCAAGTGGTGGGAAGAGGTGGATGGCCAGGGACTCAGTAGCTCATCTCAAACAGCAGTTAACTACTCCAAAATGTTTTAAACCTGAGAGGGGCACAGTAAGGAGAGAAAGGGAAGGAAAAATACTACCCCATACCATAAATAAACCTGGAAGATGCTCTGTTGGAATCCAGTCTGTTGGGAAAGTCCTTGAACTACCACAGACAAGCAGAGCACCCAACCAACAGACTTGTAAATCCAGGGATGACTGAGAAACTCACGGAAAACATCAAACCATTAGAGCTGGTTGTGTGCCATCTTGACAGAGGAACACTATGAGGGATTGATTTCTGTCAGTTAAGGGAATAAATACTTGTGGTGAAGGGATAGTTTGACTCTTTTGAGGCTGAGAAATTATGCATTAGAATGTAATTCTAATATTGGGTTCAATATTCAAATTCATGAAGGTTCAGAGATCTTATCTATCTACACATCTAAATAACCAATCTTAAATTAGCCACAGTAAAGATCTAATTATTTCTTCTGCTGCAGCTACCTCCCTCTCCCCTTAACATTTTGTGGCAGAGTGTCATGGACTATTGCTACAGTTTCAAATTTATGATTAATTATTCTTAAATTATTAAGAGTATCCTAATAATGTGTCTTTATCTACCTGTAGACACATTTTGTCTACCTTCATGAAACTCCTTTGTAGCAATCTCACCCTCAAAGCACCATTTCCCCTGAAATTATTTTAACATCCCCAAAAAGTTATGGCATCCTTTGTTTGTCAAAGTGGAGGATTTTTTAAAAAAACCTTCATCCTTCCTCCTAACAAGAACAGGATGTGCAAAAACCTTGATTTATATAAGCCTTCCTGGAAAGTGTGAGAGAAACTGGAATCAGTAAAAGCCACTGTGTAAAAGCGTAAAGAAGTGAACTTTCTGTGAAAGTACATTGCTCTACCAGGATACATTAAGAGGACAAAATTTCAGGCCTTGGTTTTACAGAAACTGTACAAAATACAATAACTTACTGGGATTGTTTCCTTATGTCACTTTAGTTAACTGGGCACATTCAGTAGGATATATGAATGGATTATTTGGCAAAGCACTGACTCATTGCCTACATGAAAAACAGAAACTGATGTCCAAATTTTAAGAGTTGCATGGATCGCCTAAAAAAATTAAAATAAGAAGCCTTACTTTATCTACAAGCTCACAGAAGTTAGGGCATAGGAAATGCAAAAGGATGACGTGGAATAAGGTCCTTTAGGTTCAGTTGGTGTGCAACAGTTCCTTGTCACTGCATGCTACCAACACTTATTATTCAGCTGACTCCAGCAAGCCAGGCAAAGCTGTGCTGAAGTTTTATTTGCACAGCAATTTTACAATTGCACAGCAACCTTGACACCGAGGTTGGACTGCAGTAATAAACTGTAGGACTTAAGGGAAGAGTAGTGAAGCAAGAGTGAAAGAAAGGAACACATTGCTTCTTTTTGCATTCTCCATTGTGCTCAGTGGATACAAGGGGCATGTGCAGCACTTTAAAAACTGCAGTAGCACTAGAACAGATGTTTTCAGTGCTGTTTTATTAAGCATGAGGTGAAAGAGGAAGCAGGAGAACCACTTGTGCTACAATGCAATATTTCAAAATATAATGAGTAGATACATGCCCAGCTCTCATTCTCTTGCTGGCAACGGAGGTGGGCACTGTCTGTGGCTGTGCTGATACAGGGCAAGGCTGGTGTCAGTTCCTGCATCTTCAGTACCTGCAAAAGCAGTTTTGGTTACTAAATAACTGTGAGAGCTTGCTTCACTGGAATCTATGAATACACCCTTACTCAAAAACAACCTCAAGAGCAGAATTTCAGACAGTGATTCCTAAGGAACTGAGGATGAGGGAAAACTTACTCCAACTATGTTGTCATTTCCAAAATTACATGCCATGCCTCAGAGAGCTGGTACTAGATCACTTTGCATAGCTCTTCACTGAGTCAGAACACGGCAGCTGGCAGTCTGAGGGATGAACCATGATCTGATGGCAGCACAAAGCTCTCACAGCTACCCTCCAGATGAACTCTTCCAGATCAACCCATCCACTAATGCACCTCAAAGGAATTTACTGCACTAACTCAAGAGTCAGACCTTTTGTCAGTGAATCATCAGTTCCCTTGTAAAGCAGAGTGTGCTACTTGTCCACATTGCACAATTAGTAATACACATAAAGAGACTCAGGGAATGTTTATGACAAATGCAGACTAAAAATGATTATACGTCTAGATGGATTATATAATATATAATTTAAAATTTTATTTTAAAACTTTGCACATACACTTCTTCAGTATCCTCCTCTTTTGTTCATTGCACTGAAAAGTTTCAAAAAACACAAAATATATCCCTTTACTAAACATTTTTTGTTCTTAGGTTACAAAAAGATTAACATTTCACAGTCACAAAGCAGAAGTACATTGGTCCAAAACATCTTCCTCCAACAGGTTCTTCTTTCTTCAGGAAATTTAAACCCTAGACAGTTGTACAGATCTCAAGATATTAAGATGAAGTGGCCATTGAAGGAAAGATAAATGTGGCAGGTATTAAAAAAAATCCAAATGAGACACCTATGAAAGAACAGCAACAGCAATGGATTAAAAAAAAAAAAGAAAACGAACATGGAGGTGGAGAAGGGCATCCTCCTTCAAGTACATCACAGGTAGAAATACAGCAGCACAGTTACAGCATTGTTTGGTCACTCTCTCTTATGACAGCCACATCACTGAGTCTTCATCTAAGACACATGGAGGAAAACTACTTACATACCTAAAATGTCCAGGAGGAACAACAGTGCCACACAGTTTGCCATTCATGTTTGATAGAAAAATGCTGGAAAAGTATTAGTACATAAATGTAAAATAAAAGGAAAACACCAAGGCTAGAAGAAACACAGCAGATTTGCTCGAAGCATGTAGTGTTCATTAAAAACCTAGCAGAAGTTCAGAGCCAAAATCTGCCCAAACATCAAGAGCAGTTCCTCAGAAACATCCTGGAGGGACAGAGTTGACAGTACCTCACAAACCTCTTGTCATATTTCAACATAGAAGTAACTGCAAATGGAAATTCAGTATTAAACAGCAGATTCTGACCACTTCTCCTTTAGCCTGTTAGCCCTGTTGCTTTTTAGAATTTATTAAAAAAATTCTCTCTCCAGTGTGAGAGAACAGCACTGAACAGCACTGAACAGCAGCCCTCTCAGACAATACATTTTTGTGTTCATGAAGGAAGTGTTATTTTCTTAATGCACCAAAAGATGGCTGTGTGCCTTACATAATCAGGTGTAAATTAAATTTCTAACCACCTTCTTCATCAAATTAAATAAATAAAATTTTAGGCTGTAGTGCAAGAGAAAAATATCTGAATGGCTATTCTACTTTCTGCAACAGTATTTCTGGGAGAATGGTAAAAGCTTCTTGGTTTTGAGTGTCTAGAAATGGGACTGGTCTAGGCAGCAGAAGAGAGGGTTACATTGCAGCAAACTGGAACTCTTTTACTGGTGCCTTTCCTTGCCATTGTCCAAGGAAGGACAAGAATTTGCCCAACTTTCTAAGCAGTGCCTATGCACAGGCAAGGCAGACCACTGTGTGCAATAGCAACATGAGCACAGATGTAACCCAGGGCTGAGGTTCCTTGCTGCTGAGGCTGTAGCAGTTTGGGATACTAAGGAATTCAGCTGGCAAAAGCCAGAGAACATCAGGCAAGTAACTGACACCACGGATCTAACATCTGGACTTGGTGCCTAACTTGCTCCAGTCTGAGGACACAAGTTGTCTGCTCCAAACTCAGGAGCTTCACTGAGCCCTAGAGCAGCTGCAAGTCTGAACAAGGCAGTACCCATCCTGCACCCATCTGAAAAATGCCATTGTGCACCAGGAATCCTCCCTGCCATCAGTGTTTTCTAATGCTGTGCAATGCAAAGTAATTCAGCCTTTAAAGGAAATTGGAAGTGCTTTTAATTATTCTTGATTCTCACATAATACCTCCCCAATAAATGCCTCCTGCTGTTCCTGTGAGCCTTAGGTGTGTATATGTATTTATACCATGCCTTGAAGCAGAGCACAAACCCAGCTCAGGTATGCAAGAATCTCCCACTGAAAGCAGGTAAAAGTGAAACCCCAAGTACTAATGCATGAATCAGAGATGTGCCAGACACTCCAGGGAGGCAAGCACCTAAATTTTGCAGAAAAGCAAAAAAAATCCCATTACAGCATAGTTTCAGTCACATACATCTGAGTATAAAACCTTTTACTAAATTTCTCAGAATTCATTAATTGATGCTAATTGATATTAATTGTTGATACTGTATTTCTGCCCTTTCCAGGAGAGGGGCTGACACTGAACATAACTCAGCCTGGGCCCAGTTGCTGCAGAGAAGCTCCTGACTGATGGCAGTGCCTCAGATGAACAACAAACACTGCAGGCTGATTCACCAGACCACCTGATCATGCTCTGAGAAGTCACCTGCCAGTTTGCTCCCACCAAGTCTTGCAGTCTGCTAACTCATCTCTTCAGGGGTACATTTAAAAACACCTCTAAATGAGAAGGTGCCTTTTCCATTGCCTTGAAGTTTCACTTTCAAATTTTGGCAAATACTACACTAGAAATCTATTTCTACCACACTGCACCCAGTGGTTTTATAGCAACTTGTATGTGTGTTGACACCATGTTACCAAATGAAGACCAACAGTGCATGAGCACTGAAATATTTGACTTGGGCTTCTGGTTAGTACCAGCAAGCACCAGCGTTTTAGCTGTTTAGGTGATTTCACCAGATTTGCCAGCACTAATTTCTTTGTCAAAGGGGATCTGAATTACCAGAAGACTACACTACTGCATTTGCGAAGAGACAACAGGAGTTACACAGAGCATGAAAATCATGTTTACAAGTTTATTAGGCCAAAAAAAAAAGTGCAAGAGAATCTCTTGCTTAAACTTTAAAACATATGAAGGGCCATGTGAAAAATATTCTAGATTCCAAGCCTCTCTTTTCACTCAGATGCACACAGAAAAAAGAGGTAAAGAGAAAAAAAAAAAGGAAAGAAAGCATGAAAACATATAATCAGATATGCCATTGATTTATACTGAAGCTCTAGAATATAAAACATCCATGTTCTGTACAGCTTTATCACATGAGGCACTGGGGAACTTATGGAACAGTTTTCAGGCTAAAATCACACAGCTTGCTGCAGTGTTTGAGCTGTTCCACTCTCCACATTGCCTGCTTTCATCCTGAAACACTTCTGGGTCTAGAAATTTGGAGCAAGAGTAGTTTAAATCCACCAAACTGTACTTCCAGATGCAGTCAAATGCAGCATCTGGGCAGCTGCACCGCACTTGGGCTGCGCCGTGTTTACACAGCACATCATAAATTACAGAACTGGCGAGCTCTGGGCCATGCCTGCTCAGGAGAAAGTCTGCAAAGGGCACAGCATCTCTCTCTCTTTTGGAAAGGACACAGCATTTGTCAGGTCCCTAGTCAAGGCCCTACAATGATGTCAGCTCTCTGCCTTTTTTCTTATCAAAGAAGTACAAATCAGATTAACCACTCCACACCAATGTGGTCTGGGCACATATGAGGTGGAAGTTGGCTCCCCAGCCAATGTACCTGCCTATATGCTACAACTTTCTGATTTTGTTTTCTCTTCAATTCCTGCCAATGAAGTAAGAGAGCTGCCTGTGTGGACTAGGAGCCAGGTTACACTGCAGACTTGCTCACTTGTTTCTCTCCTGGACTACTGCTTTCATGTCAGTAAGATTTTACACAAATTTTCTTTATTTAAATTGATTTATCACCGCTAAGAAAAGAGCTGCTGAAGCAACGGCTTGTATCTATCACAGTCATCTTGTGATTCTTGAGTACAATTCTCAATGCTAAGAGGACAGAAAGTTTTAAGCTGTTCCTTTCTTCATCACTGAAGTCAAGTAGGCAAAGGTACCCTGAATAAAAAATGGGGCAGGAAGAACTGAAACACCTTTGAAATAGATCACTGTCTGTGTATCCAGATTGCTAATGAGAATGATACCACTACTTCAAGTAGAAGTCCAACTGAAAATACACTCAGGAGCCCAAACAAATTTACTAAATCTCAACTGATGGAAAAAATTTATGGTCAGGGATCCTTTCAACAGGATAAAGCAGGCAGAACAATTCAATGAATGTAAATCTCTGATCCCAAAGAAACCATGGCCTCCAGGTAAACATCACATGAAGCTGAGTTTGCATGCTCTGTATAATCATGGTATACACACAACACGAAATCTTGACAAGTAACTCCTCACACCAGAATAAATTCTGCCATACAGGACTGTGACCTATTTCTCCTGGACAGCTTTGCAGGTGACTCTTTTAGCTGCAACAAACAGGCATAGTCACACTGAAACCAATTTCAGTTTTCCTACTAAAATACAGGAGGTACAGTCTACTGAAGAAGAGACAGGAGAGGAAATGGGGGCTCAAAGGATTACACAAGTTTGAAGTTGTCCATAGATAAGTCATGAATACAACTTTCTGAAAGAAGAAAACTCTTGAGTCTCATATACGTATATCTATATTCTTAAATGAGATGTGACCCAAGCCCCCTTCTGAATATTTGGGGGCAGATTTCAGGAGCCTCCTTGGCTTCTGATATCCACTTCTACTTTCACAACTGAAATGGCTCTTCCAAGCTACATGGTAAACTGAGAAAAAAATTAATTCCCCACCCCACCTAGAGGGATGACAGAATCCATAATATGCTAGCAGCATTTAAATCCCATTCCTGTTAAGCACCAAAACCATTTCTGTAGGGAAATTGGAATCTTAAGGGTTATCTTTAATCATATACAGTATATGTGCAGAGCCCTACCTTTTGGGCAGAAAAACACCCCTCCAGCATTAGTTTTGACTAGATTACATCAATTGGAAGTGTCCTTCCTGGTCAGACCACCAAAACCTACTGTCTCTTACAGGCCCTTCCCAGAAAGATCCCCATCCTATAACCACTCTTGGTGCTCCTTTCAGGACTGTTTGTTCCCGTGTATCAGAGGGATGACGTAGACGGAGATGTCGTCTCCAGAGCCCAGCCTGTCGTTGGATATCCGCCAGCCCCGGTCCTTCAGCACGCCCCGGGCTCGCATCACCAGGTCCTGCGCCGCCAGCGTGTACCTGTGGGAAAGGCACAGTACAGCCAGGGACGGTTGTGTCCATGAGGAAAGGGGGTTTTCACAGCCTGCTGCCTGCCACATTTAATGTTGGGACCTACCAAGACATGCTTCCCAGTGCTTTAGAAGCAGGCAGGAGAAACACAAACCATGGCATATGCACAAAGCAACCCCTTCCAGTTCAGTGACAGCTCCTGAATAAGAATGTAAAGCTATTTGACAGGCACCACTTGATCAAAAGTCACTGGCCATTCTAAGTGCTTGGCTCCACCAATCTTGAGAAAAATATTAAACACACTTACCTTAACAAATTGGCTTTCTAGTAGTAGTCTGAAAAACTGAGGACCCCAAATAACACTACTTGTTGAAAACTACACACTTGTTCACTGACACACCTGAAGGTAAACATGGCTCAACTATTTCAGAAATGAACTGTAACAAAGAAAGTAGTTTGATAGCAAGTAACAGAGCATAAAAAAATAAATAATAAATAAAATAAATAAACTTACAGTTAACATGATCAGATTAACAAAGTCCCACAGTTCTTCCACATTTATGAGTTCAGTGAAAACTGCATGAATGTGAGTGGTCAAGTGCTTAATTTACTCAAATACCAAGTTTCACGTTGCTTCAAACCTCCCAGCCTGTGCTGGGCTGAGTGGCACTGGATTTATGGGAGTTATTTTTCTGTCCTAAAAAACTACCACATGCTGCTTGGGGGCAGAAGGGTGTCAGAGTACAAAGGGTGCACAGTGTTCTCTCTTACTGCTTTATCTGCTGTTACTTCATCAACACATCTGTGTACTCACTTAGAAGTTTCCTCTGAAAGAAATCTCATTATGGGTGAACAGCTACTGTCATGTGTTTTACCTCATCAGCCCAACACCTGGCCAAGAGGTTTTGAATTTGATTGGGTACAGGCAAGCTTTTCTATGATTTGATAATTAAAAATAACTGAATAGTTAAAAGACTGACAAGAAAAAACCACCAGTCTGCATGGTTTTTATTAGAAGTGTAAGTATAAACCTCCATGATGATGCAGGGCTCTATGAAGCCACACACACAGGCCTCCAAGAACTAAAGCACACCTCTGTTTCCAAAACCAGAAAGGACAAGAAGGGTTTGCATTTCAATACCCTGTTTTCTAAGGAGGATCCTTGACCAGAAATGATCTGCCCAGATCTCATCTGTAGAAAGGAAAGAACAATATCTCAGTTGATCAGAAGCACTGTGTGTGTGTCTAGGTTTGTGAGTAACCCAGGACTCTTCTAACCTTAGAACTTTTCACCACAGAACTCCTTACTAAGTTCTAATTTCTATCATAGAGACTTTATTCAGTCTCTGGGGATAAAAGAAGATAAAAAAACCCCAGTTATGTTCTGTGCCTAGAGTTTTGATGACTTGAACTCAGAGGACTCCTTTGAATCAAGCGTAGATATATTTTTGCTACTAGAAGGATTTCTTCAATGCAAATGAACCAATGCCTGACTATTCAAAAGGTTTGATGCCAAAATCAAGTAATGTTGTACAGCTGCAATGCACCCACTATGTTTCTAATGGCACTGAGTGATAAAATTTCCAGGCCTCACCAGTTTTGACAAATGATTTACTTTAGCAGTAAGAGAAGGGCCCAAAGACATGAAATCTAACACACATGGTTACCTATACACACGCACTGTTCACTGTTGTGAGATCAGTCTGTGCCACAACCTTGAGCTAGAACATCAGGATGTAACAAGCAGCACTGCCCTTAACTGTCCTAACGCAACATGAAACAGTGTTTTCTAAGGGGAAAAAACCCAAACATACACACTTGCACTCCTCAGTTCTCGAATCAGATGCAGGGCTAAGGAACAAAAGGACTCCACGTGGCAAGCAAGAAACTGAAATATTTATTCACAGCATGATGCTGAGTGAATTTTGGCAAGAACATATTTCCCAAGGATTTCTCAGCTATTGTCAGAATTTAAGAAAGAAACACCCATCATTCTGCAAGAAAACTTTGCCTTCCTGCTTTTTCTAATTAACAAGGACTCTCCACATCTAAGGAGTACAAAGGAATGAGTATTGCTTTTGATTGCATTTGGCTTTTGCTGCTGAATGTGTCGAGAGGGGAAGATAAAAAAAGGAATTTTAATAAACAAGAAATTCTCTTGTAGACAAACCATGCAATACTCAAGAAAACCAGCACAATGAAGCAAAGAAAAAGGAACAGGTGAAGTAAGTAGTGAAGCAACATATTCCTCTCCTGAGTAGAGCTGAATTGAAGCAATGCTGTTCAGCTTGGCACTAGAAGAGATAGGGTGAATCTCTCGTACCTGGAGATGAATAGCAGCAGCAGTCCATTACTGAATGTATTATTCTCCAGTGCTGTGAAATTGGGATTCAGCTGTCGAGACAGCATTAGAGAATTGCTGAAGTGGTTTTAAAGTATCCACTTCCTCCTAATGAACAGCCTTGCTGGAATACAACTTCTGTGTTTTAAGAATAAATATATAGGTTTTTTTCTTAAGCCAAAGCTTTCTGTATTGATCAGTGAAAGTACTGAAGGAGAAATGGTGACAGTGGGGGGATCATGCTGCTGTCTGAGCAGCTTCTTATCTCCTCACACCCAGCAGAGGTGGAGGAGCTCCTCGGTATCCTCATAAATCTCTAGTGAGTGTGAGAGAGAAAATGAGGGACAAGAAATGACAAAAGGAAGGATGAGAAATAAAAGATTCCCAAGGCCAGAGGTTAAACATGCATACAAGCAGCTGAATGAAGTCGGCAAAAAATCATAGTTCTCCATCTTCATACCTCTTCAGAGAGCTGATGTATGGACAGCAGCAGTGGCACTGCCACCTGTCCTTTGCTAGGAGCCCCCATAATGCTCCTCTGCCACAACACCCATAAGAAATGAGCTGGCTAAGAAATCTTGCTCCATCCCAGCCTCTTCATCCATCACAGCCCTCACACGGGAACTGTTCTCTACACAAGTCTGTGCTCAAATCCCCTGAGGCTGCATCTGCATGGCTGTATGAAGAGAGACCTGAAGACTTTGCTCTACCTGCACTTAAAGATGTCCAGGCACATGCTATGGTTGATAGAATTCAGAGATGTTTTTTATGTGGGCAACAAATACTCACAGTAAGTATCACCAGGAGAGAGTCCTAAGAGCATTGCTGAGGGCTGTAAGCTTTTACCCATCAGGCTATAAAGTGACTTCTAATTCAAATGGGAAGGATATTGTTCCCACAAGGAGCTAATTATGTAACGCCTAAGTACTCTGCAGCTGTAAAATCCTCTCTAGTTTTTTTTTTTCCTCTTTTCTAATATGCTGCTGTCACAGAATAAGTAGGCTATTGGGTCAGGTGGGTCCAGGGGCTGTTCCATTGGTTGGTTCCCCTGAAGACCACAGCATTGCCAAACCCAGGGTGCAAATCTCTTACATTCTGACAAGTTTTCTTCATCTCTAGAGATATTACATTTTCATCTGATCACCTCACCACAGATTATGTCACTGCACCCATCACAGAACCTGACATTTTCTGGGATAACATTTCCTTTAAACATAACATTTATAGTACGGCAAAGGAGATTTTTCTGTCACTGACTAGTGAGAGGAATGAATGCAGCTCCAATGCTACTGTAAATTCATTAGTTATACCTCATTTAGACCACTGTGAAATAATTACATAGAACCTCTCACATAGTACTTTAAAACTTTTAAATACTCTTTACAACCAAGCAGCAAGAGCAATTCCACAAAGGTAATTTTCATAAATATCATTGTAAACTACATGAGGGACTGCTCTAATTATCTAATGAGAAATGTCTTGCCATCACTATTTGTAAGCCTCTGAACGATCTGGCACAAAGTTGCTTAAAAGAACAAATTTATTTACAACTCAGATGTCCATTCAAAGACCAGTAGGTCTAACACCAATAAATGTGCTTGTTCTAAGTTATAAACAGCAGATTCAGCTCTGGAATGTGTGGTACTCATGTTGGCACAAACAGTTACTAAACCAGTATGAGAAAATCTAAATCAAAACAATTTTCCTTCAGTGTCTCTCGTTGCTCTGAGTGTTCCACAATGGATGAAAAATTACTTACCTAACAAGTCAAAAAGCTTGAAGAATCCTGCTTCCTACTGCAGCAATCATGGTGGCCATCACCATCAGCTTAGTAAAGACCAAAAGGAGTAGACAGACACACCACACCTTGACTATACTCACAACAGATGGGACTGGTGAGGATGGAAGGCAGAGACAACCTTTCCCAAATACTAGATGAGAATGGAGTCAGAGCAGGACAGAGGCACTGCATGTTACCAGGTGCCTTTGCAAGAATATCAAGGGTGCAGGAATGAGAACAAAAGCACCACAGCATTTCTGATTAGTGTCAGGGAATAACTAGAAGTTGATTGGACGGGTCATCTCCTCCTACCTTAAATTAATGGCACGTCTGCATAGCACACTGCCAGATGCCCTGGAAGTGCCCTTAGCTGATCCTGTCTGATCTCCTCCCAGAGAGAGGGCAGACACAGCTGCATGTCTTGCTGAAGTAGAGATGGCCCAAGACTGTCATTCATACTACATCTTATCTTTGGCATAAGGAGATGAGCCAAGTCAAAATATTGTAGTTGCAGCTCCATGATAATCATCAATCATCCATTTTCCGATGACTGCAAAACCTCTTTTTGCATTCCAGATTTTTAAGTGTCAGGGCAAGAAAATACTGCTGTTGAGTTATTTTGAAGGTGTTCTCTCTTTAAAACCCAAGTCACTGTCAAGGTGTCCATACCCAGTTATCTTGTTTGTTGATGAATAGGGCTGACCCTGTGAAGATGACCACTTAGAAATATGAGAAACAGCAAGCATTTTGAGATTGGTCTTAGCTATTTCTGAAACTCCACTTTCCACAGACCAACTGGGGATGTGTAAATTCTCTCTTCCCCACTCTCAGACCAGGGTGAGGGCAGAACACAGTGGCAGACAGCCCTAAATTCACTAGCAACACACACTTCCCTTCCTGAACAGTCCGTAAGAACAAATAAAGCTCTTTCCACTTTCCCAGTCCCATTTACAAACAAGTGACTTCTGATCTCTGGCATAATGTTTTAATTCAGTGACACTGAACTCTGCAGCAGACAAACCCATGGACTCACTCAAGGCAGACAGCCTTTAGATGGTTGTTTGGGAACCTGTTTGTTTGCATGATGGTATGTTTTAAGGACAGAAACTCATAATATAAGAGGTGATAAATATAGAAAAATGAAAAGCATGAGGTAGATTAGAATGACGAAATGAAGCAGGATCTAATTAAATGAAATACAAGTCAGACTTTCCACCTGTTTTGTCACCACACCTGTCCTGCAGCTGGTAGCACTGAGCATCCTCTATGGAAGGTGGGTTTAAAGGTCACACGATGACTAGGAATGAGTGGGAACCACAGTGTGCAGTATTTATACACATACACAGTGAAAGAGAGGGGGATGTTGAGGATGTCCTTCTGAGAAATAACCTTTAGAGTTAAGAGATTGTCCAGAGGAGACTTGTTACCATGTTCTCCCAAGAGCCCAGCCTCCTACGATTTTCACGGGACCCCACAAAGCAAATGAAATGGATCCCATGCCAAGATACTGTGACCCCAGATCTATTCCTTTGAAGGTGGGCATTTCTGAGTTCTAATAGTGCCCCTGCTCCAATGGCTCACATGTGCCGCAGAGGCTCCGTCCAACTTATAAAAACATCTTCTTGTAAGTGTTGCATATTTCCCAAATGTTATTCCTATCATACTTTCTACAAAAGTATGTTACCAGAAAGTGCTCTTCTGTGGAGAAGCTAGAAAATCAGGGATGAGCACAAACCTGTGGGGATCATCAGGGTCACAATTTGGTAGAAAGTTAGTGACAGCTTCTGCCACTTCTTCATTTAACAGCACATCCCAGAGTCCATCAGTAGCTAGGATCAGAACATCATCTGGCCCATGCTCATACTGCAGGAGGTCATAGACTCGTACCTAAAAGAAAAAAACCCAAGAGACATTCATGAAGGAGGTGATTGTCAGACCTGTTTGCAAAACATTGCTGGGTTTGGCTGTGAGTTTATCAGGTTCAGCCAGAGCACTGAAATAACCTCCCATGGCACTGGGCGAGTCTGTCTCCAATTCAGCCCTGCACACAGCAACCCCTCCTGCTGCAGCTCAGCGTGGCTCAGGTGCTAAGCCCAGACAGGATGGATGCAAGCGTTCCAAAACCAGGCTCTAAGGCACTGTGCTGCCTGATGCCAGAAGCACTTGAAGCCTCCCCCACCCACCCAGCAGCCTGGCTTCAGTGCATGAGGCTCCTTCCTATCATTGGCAGGACTAGTCATATGGAAGCTGAATAATTTATTTGATGAATTTTTGATATTTTCTAATGAAATATTCACAAATAATTGTTTTCACTATTTGTCCAGATCCATTTAAGTCTGCCAGATTGCATGTTTGGAAATGCCTGTGTGACAGCCAGCATTGCATTCACTTTTCTAAACCTGACGCAGCTGCTGCACTCAAGAGTTTTGCCTGAGCAAGTGAGTTGTTCCATGAAATGCAGAAAAACTGCTCAGTCACATGTATCTGTAAGGATTTCATTAGCTACAGACCGATTCAGGATCTGCACAAAAGTGAAGCTTATTTGCACTATTCAAATACCCACTGACTTCAATTCGTCTGTCTGCAGCCCCTGGTCAGGCTCATCACTGCTGGCACCTTTTAACACCCTGCCTTTTAAAACAACTTCCACCATCCTCTTCCCAGAGAGGCTGAGAGTGGCAGAGGCAGTCACTGGTAGGGGTGGTTGTCAGGCCATCAGCTGAGCCAGAATGCAAGCAAAGGCCATAGAAAATGTTTTAAAACAAGCCTTTAGTTTGGTGTAACTTCCCTTCCAGCACTTGCTGTACTCCAGCTGAGAAATGCCTGCATTTCCCCAGTTGTGATGGGGAGCCATTAGGAAGCACCCACAGAGCACTTTAATTACCCCAGCAACAACCACAGTTTGAAAGAACTGTAACAACCATGGCAAGGCAGACAGGAGGGAAGGATCACCTATACTGAAATTCAGAAACAGTGCACCCTGCTCCAGTCCTGGATTCCACTAACAGCAGTTAGTCAGGACAAGCACTTGGCGTAAGAAGAAAGTATGAGCTGTTTTATTCTTCCTCATGCCACTCTCCCTTTAGGAGCCGTGGAACAGGCAATGCATATAAAATGCCTGGACCTTTTAATGTAATTATGCTTTTATGGGACTTCACCCAGTAACAGAGTAAAAAAAAAATTAAAAGATCACCTAGATCTCACTGCTAATCCTTACCAGTTCGCCTTTCACTCAAAAGCACAAGAAGGTCATTTGTAAAATGTAACCTTCACTTCATTATCTAAGGTAGCAGCTGAATAAGGACTTTGGAGAGGATTAAATTCAAGGCAAAATACTCTCTTCATTAGAGCATATCTGCTTATTCAGACTTGAGTGGGAATATAGAAAAGACCCCTATATGCAGCACAGCTCTCATCTCAAGCTTACTGTACAGAAATCAGTAGCTGTCATAGTCCCTGTCTCCCAGAATTTAGTTCAGTCTTAATAGCCCACAACTTAGAAATCACTGGGGTGTGGAGGGTAAGTTGGCCAACACAACCATCAATATACAGCACATGTTCTGGTCAGATCTCTTGGGGACCAGCAAACACTTGAGAAAGCATCAGAGTTAATGCTCAGGGATGCACTCAGCACCAAGCCCCTGGCAGAGCTAACCAAGCTTCAAACATCTGTGCTGGGAAAAGCACATCCGAACCAAGGCAAAAGACACATTACACCACAAGAGCAGCTTAGGTGGGGAAGAAGGCAGGAAAGCAAAACCATATGCATCACTGATTGGAATCCTCCTGAAATGAACCATTTTGTCTGACTGAGGAGCAGCATTGGGATGGATAAGAAACTTTTCAAAGTTTCAAAGCTACCTGCAACCAGTCCATGGGTCAAAACGCAAGAGCAACACCAAGAAGAGATCACTTTACCAAGAATATGGGGTTTTTTAGGGGAATAGGAAAAAAAAAAATGCATTCACTGATTTATTATGTAATCTAGGAAGAAGGGTACTTCCTAAAAGGACAAGCTTTGTGAACTGGGCACCTCCAGCAGAAAGGTGTATGTTGAGAAGAAACTAGATGTCAGAAGAGATGCAGAGGACAGTGAAGTGTTAGGCCAGTCCGCAGGCTAAGGTAAAGAGAGTGCCAAGGTTACAGGAAACAAGATGGGGCAATTGATGTAAAATTGTTGCATACAAGAACCAGTTGGGCATGCAACAAAATGTTCAATGAAATGCAGTTTTGTCTGCCTTCCAGTTACCTTAAGTCCCTTCTTTGTGTCTTGCCTTGGATTTCTTAAATACAGCTGTAGGTGCCCCTAATATGCTGCTGACAAAAAAGAGTTAGAGCTGTCCAGTCTATTGCAGGGTCAGGTTATATTCACAGACTGCCTTGTCAAGGTGCAGAAAGTAACCAGCTCAAAACCCTTCCTTTTTCTGTCAGCACCTTTGTTCCAGTTCTTACTTGGGTCAATGAGGGTCTCTTGCAGTAGCACCCTGTGCCTTCAGCTGGACTTGCAGCAGCATGACAGCAGAGCTCCTAGAGACACACAGGCTGGTCAGCACCACCAGGGCACATGGAATGGAAGCTCAGCCCAGCAGAGCTCACTGAACACCCACTCCACACACATCCCACGCTGTGCAGCACCCATAGCACACTCCACACTGTACAAAAAAGGTGACAGAGTAAGATATGCCACAGTTTTGAAATATGAGGAGACATCCAGGGAATTATATAAGTGCCTGCATCAGCAACAAGTCCCACAGCCCTTTAAATCTTAAATGACCAAAACCAGCTCAATGATTGCAATGAAAATGCCTATTTAATTTTATTTTTTTAAATTCCAGATTAAACCTTCCCAAAGACTGCTTCCTTCCTGTGGCTGTATTTCAGGAAAGAGTGAGGTTTAAGGAAAGGTCTTTCTGTGACACAAGTTTGTGCAAATCTGCTCACAGTGCAAAGCAGCATTGCAGAACCCTGTTCCTTCAGGTGACAGTTGGCTGGACAATGACTGGTGGTGCAGAGGTCTCCTTAATTGGTGCAGCACCCTTGACAAATTTCCTAACAATGCCATCTTGAATCTTCAGTCTTTTCCTTGCTGCTTCTGCAGCCAGACATCAATCCTGAGAGTGCACCACAGACCCTGTGTTCTCAGCCTCCCATGATGTCCTGAGAGCCCTCTCAGCAACTCCCTCTAGCCTACCAGCCCTTTCTGTGTGAAGAGTGAATCTCTCACTCTTTAAATTAATCTCTCTGGAGTATCAGGACAGCCCTGGAAGGAGCCAAGTTTGGTCACCATACTTCTCTCATCCACTGATGGCTTATTGACGTGAAGCAACTGACCTGTTAACTAGCTGAACTTGACATTAGCAACCACAAAATGTAAAAACTGTAAGGAACAAGCAGAAGAACCTCAGCAGCACAGCCAGCCATGAAGCCACAGCAATAAGCACTGGGTTACCCTTATATCCTACAGACAGAATAATACTAGTTAACCTGACTAGTACTTACAGATCTGTGGACAGGTAACAGTGGATGCAAACCACTAGAGCCCATAGTGATACACATCTTTCTGAACATGCATTATGCAGTTTGTCAAATAACATCTTCAATCTAGGTATTTGTTTCTCATATTACATATTACCGACATGCAGTCAAGAGCACTGAGAAAACTGCTCTGGTTTTTATTTACATTTCAAGCAGATCTACCCACCGGACAAACCCTGCCTTTGGCTGCTGAAAAGGACCACAGCAGCCCTGTGAAGGCACTGTGCCTCCTTTGCCAGGTTTGTTTTTAAGAGGCAGCCAACACGAGTCCCTGCGGCTGGAAAACTATTCACAACAGAGTGACATTCGAGCCTGCAGCCACCTGAGGTGTTCCTCAGCAGCTGGCCTCGGGGGAATTCCAGCTAAACAACAGCCTGCATTCACTCGCCTGCACTATTGATCAGCACAGCTACTTCAATAAATTAAGCCCTTTCTTAATTGTATCATCCCTTTTAGGCACAGTGTTATCCAGTGCAGCTTTTCCTGGCAAATGATGTGATCTTTCAATACCGGTCTCCATGTAATTTATATGTAAATAATAAAAAGTGGATCCCAACACTGCTCCCTGCAGCATTCACCAATTAATCTCCTTTTAGCTTTTTACTGCCATCCTTTGTTTCCTGCCCGTTAGCCAATTTCCAGTAGACTGTGCCAACTTTCCACTTTGTCTGTAGCTTCATACCTTTTATATTGTATATAAAAGTATATATTTTATACTGTGATGCACAATGGTTTCTCAAATGTTTTCTGAGGAATCAAAGTGCTCATGCAAGAGCATCAACTGCATTTATGATCATTATTATTACTATTATTATTATTATTATTCTCTTGTAGACATAACCTCAAGGACCTGAAGCCACTAAAGTGTGATGTTTGCTTCCTGAAGCCACTTGACTCCTTGATCATACTGTACTTCTCTATGTATTTGCCTTAATTGTTCCTCTTAATTCCCGAGGATTTCTCCAGAAGGCAGATGTCAATCTAAAATTGTCTCCTTGGACATATTTGTGGAGTTGTCAGAAAGATTTTACTAATACTATGGAGCAACAAAAATTCCTCTTCATTACCTTTTTATCATTTTCTCTGGTGGCTGGCTTTGGGCTCCTTCCTGGCAAGGGCCAAATGCTGTCATCAGAGCTACATCTTTCCCCACCAAATAGCTGAGCTGCCATTCAAAAATTTTTGGGATGAAATTCTGCTTTTCATCTGCAACAAGGTGGCTCTTACTAAGCTTTGAAAAGCAGAATTTCCTGCTGAAAGCTTTCAAATTAACTGTCCCATTATGAAAAATAAATATTTAATTCCATGCCAGAGAGCCTCAGCCATGGCTTGCCTCGCCTGCTTTGTGCTATTCCAGTTCATTATTCCAGTTCATTATAAGAGGTTCAAATCTCTAGAGCTCACCAACCTGCAGAAGTCCTCCAAATCTGGTCTCATAACAGCTGAGCCAGTGAATACTGATTACATTTGTCAGTCTTGGCTGCATGACTTTTCCTCCCATAGCCTGGCACTCTGTCAAAGTATCATTTCACACCGCCCTGAAATTACTATTATACACCTATTTCTGGATTTAGTCTCAGGGATGTTTACCTTTCCTTGAGCTAAATTTTGGTGGATATGGCATACCAGAGCTTTGTCATTCTGGAAGTAAAATGTTCAGAAAACTCACCATACTGTCCCTTACTTGAGAAAGGACATTGCAATTATGGCACAGAAACAGAAGCCAGAGGACTTGGATCCTCCTTCTGTCACGACTCACTCTGTGCCTTAATTTCCTGTGCCTCCCCTTTTCCAGGTCTGGAAACTGCAAATTGCACTTCCCCATCCCTATATAAACAATTCACAATCCAACACTGCACAGGGACCAAACGTGACTGCTGCCTGACACCACTGCCTTTGCTTCCAAGTGCCAAGCCTCCCAGATGGCAGAATAAAGATGTTGTTCTTAATGCTGGTTTCTGTGCAAGGTGCACTGCTCATTTTTGAACAGAAAAAGTCAGGGAAAAACACAAGAAGTTAAGCACTGGGGCTCTCTCTGGGAAGAGAGGGAAGAGATGATTAGGAGGAGGAGGTGCAATGGAAAGCAAGTTGGAGCATATGCTACTTCCTAGTAATACTCATGGGGTTTTTTTGCCAGTATCTCTAAATTAAGGTGGCTGGTGCTCTGTCTTTCCTCCTCCTGCCCTCATATATTTCTGCTGAATTTAGCTGTGTAGAGGCTGCGGAAACAAAGCCAATTTTTCTTCCCTTTTGCAAAGCAGTTAAGAGATCCTGAAACGTGGCTAGCATATGAACTGGATGCCACATTCCAGAATTTGAACGTGTACGGACACATTTCCCACAAATCAGAAAAGCCCACGAGAAGCTTTGGTTTATAGACACAGACAAACACTGCAGCAGCTATTGGCAGAAATGATATTGCTGGGATGCTGTGCTGCAGTTATTATGTACCCCAGAAGCACTGGGTCTCAGCAAGCCGGAAAGAAAAATAAATAGGTAGAATTGCATCATTTTTCTGGCATTAAACAAATCCATCACAGTGATGAGGGCAAAGCTCCTGCCTGCCTGGCTGAGGAGAACAGGAGCAAGTCTCTAGTGAGGGACACTACACGTTCCAAGGGAGAAAGTACACAACTGATAGCAAGGAAACATGAAGAAGGGGCTGTCTGTAGATCTCCCTCTTTTCTTCAGGGTTGGATTCTCTCAGCACTTTCAAATTTTTTATTTTTATATCTGGAATTTTACTATATAATTTACATATAATAAATATAAATATATACATAGATTTTATATCTCTGCTTATAGGCACAGAGGTGAGAGGGGACACACCACCACTCTGTGGAGTAAGCCAGACTGCCTTTAGTTGTGGGGTGGATTGTAGTGGTGCATCCTTTCTCCCTGCCCCTTCCCGGGCTACACTATGAGCTCAGAAATGCTGTCAGGCCTTGGCCTTGATGAACAGCACCTGGGCTGAGCTCCTCTCAAGCTTATCAGAAACACCATCTGCTCCCAGGAACTTGCACTGTCTAACGAGTCCCTGTGTTTTTTTCAAACAGCCTTGGAAGCCTGTTCTTCTTACCTGAATAACAACCCAAATGGAACAACATTATAACAAAGTTATCAAACTTTCAGAGAAAGTTACCACCCAAACTGCAGCCAGAATGGAAAATTACTATGGCTAAAGCCAACTTTCTTGCAACCCTATAAACAGTGGGTCCAAGTGGGGGCCCTTTGAGCTCTCCTGGACCACAGCAGGCTGTGTACATACATACATACATACATACATACATACATACATACATACATTACACACATTAGGTCTGTGTACCCATGAGTGTGAATATACTATCGCCAAGGTATAGGAATGTTGCCCTCTTAGATTCTTAAACATGTTAGATTCGTAAGTTAAGCCTAGAAGTCAGTTACTGTTGTGCTTACAGTAAATTCTACAGACTCTTTTGTTAAATTGTTTAAATTCAGTTACTGATTAAGTGTTGTTAAAACCTTTAGGCCTAAATTGGTCATCAAGTCCGGGGATAAGTTTGGCAACGGAGTCTACTTTGAACCTTGTGACTCAACAGGAGGGTCTCCCTTATTCCTTTTTATCCTTACCCTTTCCCTTATCCTTATTCCTTAAGCTTTTTTGTCCCCAGCTCCCACATAGATAATTTTTGGCTGACTTTAGTTTTAGATTGATTGATTTTAGATTTCAGTCCAATTTTTTCTCTGTGTGCTCCAACCATCTAGTAAGTAGCAGAGTGAGCCCTGCCAACAAACTCTGTTGTGCTTTCATTTTAATATTAAACCTGCTTTTGCTGATACTTTTGCTGGTGATTCTTTAAGCAGCCTGAAACATTCATGACAAATTTGCCTTGGAGATGTCCAAAGCAAGGTTAATTTAATAATTTGGTTCCTTCCTAGCAGTATGATGTTATTTGTGTGTTTTCATTCTCTCATACTGCTATAGCAAGCAACAAATTCAAGGTCAAATACTGGGTATGGTAAAAACTTTGGCAGTCCAGTTGACAATGGACAGTTTTCAGCATTTGGGCCATGGAAGCAAAGGTGCCTGTTTTTGTGTTGTCATCAGATGGTTTGTCCTTGCTTAATATTTTATGAAAAATATGTGACACCTGTTCCTTGACATAGGAACAGGAATGCAGTTACAGAGGGAGGAAAAAGAGCAAGGCTTGCATGCTCCTTGTTAACAAACACATTTAAATCCCTTTGGAAGACTTGATATCCTTCACTGCAAGGTCTCCAGTGGTCAGAAACTGTGTGGAATTGCTTGTGATGAGGCCATTCAAAATGAAGGAGGCATTTAAAACTACCCCTAACTCGAATACCACATAATCTCCTCATTACACCATCATCTGGGAATGCATGCTGTCATTATTTGGTGTTTGCACAAAACTACCAAAAGAATTAAGAACTGAGGGTTAAGGGGCAGACAGATGGAAGCATAAAGTATCCTTCCTGTAGCTCTTGGCATTTTCCTGCTTAAGAATTGATTTGGTATCCTCTGTGTAATGCAGGATACTGCTCTGCTGTGGAAGACACCCCTTCTGCAGTGCACGGATTTCCATCTTCTGTGAAGGCATCATGATCTCGGCCTTGATGGGAGCAGGAGCACATGAAGGTGAAGGAGAGTTGGGTGTCTGTCACACTGAATGGCAAGGCCATGGGCTAACCATGGAACAGGGAGTGAGAAAGAATCAGTCCTCTGCAGGGATGTGGAGCAATCAGAGCTAGAGCACACAGCTGGGGAACTCGGAATCTATTATGAACTTAGTTCCTACTATGTGGATGTTACCATCATGCTGCACCTTTGGAAAAGGAAGCAATTGTTACCTGGACTGGATCACAATCAGATTGGATGATTTGAAAAGAACAAATAAACACACCAAGCAAATTTATTTCCCTCTCACAAATGAGATAGTTAGTTGAACCTTGGCTGTTTTACCTCAGGAGATGAGGACAGGAAAGGTTTGATGTATATATTGGAGTCGTGCACTTTCAGGTCATGGTCTCCCAGTCCTCGGGTCACTCCAATTGTTGCCATAACCCGAGCCTGGAAATAAAAAAAAGCAATGGGATAAAATCTTGTCACGTGGACTGTGTCAATAGGGAATTAGATAACATTCCTACTCTGTAACTGCTATAGTTAGGGATGAATTCCCTTTTCTCTCCCAGAAACTCTAGATTTAACATAGCTAATCAACGTCAAAGCTTTTCACACTCATGCCATCTCCATTTTTCTTCTTATTCCAAGCTTTGTTTTCATCCACATCCCACTCAGTCACCATCTCAAAGGTACTAAGTCTATAGAAACCTAACCCAGTCACCTCACTGTCCACACCAGTCTACGACAGCATTCCTTCAGCAAATTATACTGTTAATATAGGTTCTACAAAGAAGACAAGGAGCTTAATTTCTCACATAAGGAATCCATGGCATCTTCCTATTGCCATATTGTTGTATATTCCCTTTACCAGGGAAGAGCGGTGAAGGCCACCCCAAATTGCTGAACACACAGGTGACAGTAGTACTAACCACAGTGCTCCCTTCTAGGGAGAGTCCTCTACAGCAGGTCTGCAGTTCCCTCACATCTACCATTTCCCTCCCCCAGCACCTTCCTCTGCAACATGAGTGGTGTCTCAAGACGTTCTGGGCTCTCCCTCATTAAAGCTGCTCCAAAGACTGACCAGGCATTCAGCCTCCCAGGGAACCCTGCTCTCTGTGCTCTGCAGATCACTTCCCCCAAACTCGAGTTTAGCCACAGCAGCTTCTGAGCAAGGGAGCTCAGCATCACTAACAGCGAGCAACTGACTCCAAATCATTTTGCCTCAGTGACTCCTGGCTTCACAGGGCCAGAAGAAAGTAAATTAAAAAGATGTGCACGAAACATTTTGCAAATAATTATAAACCTATTGAAATTCAGAGATAGGCTGCAGGTCTGAACCTTGAAAACATGGACTAATTTTGAAGAGTGTCTATTTTTGCACTGAGATAAGAACCTAATGCAGCAGAGGAGCACTATTTAGAAACACAGCAAGCATACCAACATCAGCAAACTGACACCACTGCGTCCTTATATTGATCCTACTGCTGCATCCAGCTAAGCTGGCTGGGACCAACACTAACGATCTCACTGTTCTTAATCACAGAGCTGAAAACCAAGTATAACAAACAGAACAGTGTCTCTCCCTTTCAACTATCAGTCTTCACACATCAGAAAAATTCAACAGTGAGTTCACGTACACTAGCTGAAGAAGATAAGGTTAAAAGGTGTTGTACTTTACAAATCCTGCCCTGATCCCTCCTCTTCCTAAATTAGAGTTTTGCATCTCAGAGCACTATTAAGTATCTTTCTGCTTTGTTCTAGTTATATTTTACACTGAAAAAGGAACATTTACAGTCAATTACTTATGACAGTCTCATTGTAGCCTATTTACAATGAAAGGAAAACAAAAGCAAACTAAACAACAAATGACTGCTGTAAAATGCTTATTACAACATTGAGGTCTCCCTACCACCCCCCCAGACGTGAGACTGATTTATGACAGAACCAAGATATTCTTTCAAGCTGTCAAAACGATAAAATAAAGAGATACTGAGTGGAAAACACTGGACTGCCGTGGGCTAAGCTGAGTGGTAAACAGCACAGAATTCCTTCTTCCTTTGGTCTGAGGAAAGCAAATGTGCCCACCTTCTTGCCTTCTCCATATATAAGGGGAAACTTCAAGTCATCTTCCTCAATGGTTTTGTATGCCCTGTGGGGGAGGACAAACAACATTTATGAAACTTGTACTCAATTAGTGACCCAGTGCCCTGAAACAAGCAGCTGAGATTTCAAAAACGGGGTTGGGGGGAAATCATCATTTTTCCTAGGGACTCTGTCTTTGAACCAAGATGCAAATTTCTTTTTCTGTAGGAAGGTTTTCTGTAAATAGTTATCCATTTTACCAAAAGGAAAAGCAAAGATGGGAAAATATCTAACATGCCAGGCTGCTGCTATTGATTGCAAAAAAAAAAAAGGTGTGAACTGGAATAACATCCTAATCAGGTAAGATATTGTCAGATATGGTACCAGCTATACCATAATACAGTGTCATAAAAAACCCAAATCCAACCAAATAAAAAAACCCAAACAAAACAACCTCAAGCCAAGAAACTAACCAATGCCTAGATTCACACTCTTAATGTGAAACGTGAGCAATGACAGGATGTGTACATACGGTGTGAAACAGCTTTCTGATCCTGTTCTCACTCTCCAGGACCTTAGAAACCAAGACAAGCTTCACGTGCTGAAGTCTTAGGATATTTAGTGCTCATTTGACCTTGACTGCAACAGTCAAGGTTGTCAGAGGTTTCACATTTCACAGCAGCTTTCCCATGGACAAGAGACAAGAGAAGTAAATGCTCATGCTCTGATTGTTTGCCGCATGCCTGCGTACTCTACCTTTTCCACATCCTGCTGTTGACACTGATGAGGTGAGAAGGTTAGCAATTTTGCCAGTGAGAAATAAAAAAACCAAAACAACAGAAGATGACAGTCATTCTCATAAGCTGTAGAGTCCTGTGGATTGTATAATACACGCTTGAGCTCAGCTGCTGGGGTACCTTTCGGCTAAGGTATATTGCCCTAGGGGGCATGCTTCCCTTCATAACACAAAGTTGTCCCTCCCCAGCCTTTCCCTGCATTGTGCTTCCTTCCTGGCCCATCCATGCCCAAAGTCCTCAGGGTGATACCAAATGTAGCCTGAATGCACAAGCTGGAGGGCAAGATGCTGGCAGGCTCCCTGCCAGCCACTGCCAACCCCTGCTGTGTAGCTCTCCAGGATGGCTGCCTGAGCTCCAGGGAGTCACATGGGATCGGGTTTAGGCAATGTTAAGGCTGTGACGTAAACCAGCAGGAAATTAAAAATTAAGGGTGAAATCTTATATTGTAATCAAACTGCTCCCTGCTTCACCAAAATATGGCACAGGTCTGGGACCAATAAATGGTGCTGCACATGCTGCATCACCCAGGCAAACCTCAGACTTACTGAGAGTTGCACAGACATTTAAGTCCCACCTTTACATTTTCCAGTAATCACAAGGGATCATATTAGGGTTTTGGAGGTGAGGAAGGACCAAGAAAAAAGAGAAAAGCAACCAAAATGCATAGAAGAAACAGTAATGGTGGGCTCCCCTCACGTACTACAAAACATTACTATGTATAAAATTGCCAAATGAAACTAGGTGAGGTCTGCAAAATACAGTGGGTCCTTCATGGAGTCAAGAATATCTTAGAATATATAACCGTAAGATTTGGCCATCTCTCTAAGACACAATACAGTGGAGGCATTCAAATGGCATTCTACACGGAGGAGGGCAAATAAATTATCTCTTAAACCAGACAAAGAGGCACAAATTACTACAAGTAGCCAACACAATAATACTTCCCTGATGTTTAAATCCTGGAATAGCATTTAGTTGGGAAGGAGGAGTCAGTCATGGATTTTGCTCTTGTTCCTTCCTTTATTTCCAGTAAATATCTCTGCCTCACTCACTAACTTGGATAGCCTGGTTTGAATGTAGAGAAAAAAATATACTATTTCTGACTGCTCATGAGCATGTTTCGAAGCCTCCAACTGGACCTATAGTACTGGAAGCCCTGGGAAAACATCCTTGAGGAGTCTGAACTATGCCTTGCACAGAGCCAATTGTGCTCTGCCACCAAGAAAATGGGAATAAGCTGAGTCCATTGTGGGCATCAGTCAAATGACTAATCAAGCCACAAGCCTGAGAATACTCCTACTCCTACTGGATGTTTACCTTGTTGTATATATTTGTTAAAATAGCAAAGAAAACTAAGATGATGTGACTTAACTACTTGCAGCCCCTTTTTTAAAAGAAAAAACATGCCCATTCTTTACATACAGACTATATTATCTGCAAGGTAACTACAAATATTTAAGACCAAACCTCTCACTTTACACTGTCCTGCAAGTTGACAAAAACAGGGACCAAGCTTTTTCCCCCCTCTCCTCTTTCTCCTTATATTCTCCTGCACAACACCTCACAGTGACTGTGCTTTAGGAAGAGCGGAAAAAAGTATCATTTAGGCCAGTGTCCTTCAAAAGAATGCTCCCCACTGCTGAGTCCAGCTTCTTTTATGGAACCATTACAAAAACCACTGTCCCTCAGGCCTTCAACTGTGACACCTCGGTGGTAAGGACACTGGGGGAGGCCATGTTCCAAGGGCTGCAGCTAACTTACTCTATCAGCAGATTAGAGAGAACAGCTGGCTAGCCTGTGACCTCCTGAAGCTGTGCAACTAAGTGAGGAAGGCCCAGAGAGCTACAGTGACTATTTTGTGGTTTCTCATAGCCTGTCACCTCTTGGGCTTAGAATTTGGGTGTCAAACTCATCTCAAATGTGCTTTTTCTGTTGATGTTGCTACTGCCTGAAAAAAATATCATCACTTAAAAAAACCCGTTCAGAACTGCAACCACAGTAGCGGAGGTAGCACAGACACACTGAAAAGCAACCCAAGACACTCTAGAAAAGTACCTATGTCCTGCATTACTAGAGAAACAGAACTAAGAATATACTAGTGTGAGGTTTGCTGCAAGAGAAGCATGTTAGCATTTCAGCTAACAACCCAGCAACTGTACTGGGGAGATGGAAAGAAGATATGAAGTGCATTTTAATTTATGCCCTGTGAAACCTCCTGTATTTTGTATGTGGGTTTATTTCACACAGGCTACAGCCTTCTGGACTATTTCTCTTGATTTTATGTAATAAAGTTGCATTTATACTGTCGTGTACTGTATATAAAGATACAATATGGCAGTAGGTATATCAAACACAGACAGAGAACCTGAGGGGGTGATTTGACTCTTTTAGTGCCAGCACGGCCTTATTCAGCCCTCTGTGTAATTCAGCCCAGCTCACTGCTTTAACAACACAGTGTTGTGACCCTCTCTTCTCCCTGTCTTCCTTGTCCATATCCCAGGAGGTTTTGGTGGCCACCAGGGAATGACAAGAAAGGTTATAAAGACAAGGCAATGCTACTGCTTCCAGCTCTGAATGAGCCTAAAGCTTGCTAAGTGCTTCTGCCACGTAAGCCTCTATTTTTCCAAATGGAAAAACAGGGAGAGCAGTAGAGAGTAGAAAAGGCAAGTTCATGGCCAGCTAGATCTAGCTGCATTTTTTCAGTTAACTTTGTTTCTTCTTTTCATTTCAAAAGAATTATGAAATGCTACTGCTGTCCAAAAATACTGAACTAGGCCTTGACATATGTACCACCCACAAAGTTACATTTGGACTCAGGATCAACATTTTGGAAAACCGGGCCAAATCGCACCAGGAGCCAAAAGAGATGTCAGAACAAAAGAACTAGAACTGACATGATGTTACTCATATGCTAACTGGAATCTGCCCTAAATGCACGGTGAAAAAATAACCAGGAGCTTTTAAATGAACAACACAATCTACAGAAGAAGTTTCTTAAGAGTGCTGGGGTCATTATAAGTGCTTTAACACTCTTTTATTTAAAGATTATCAAAGTTACCTGCATATTTCTAGGTCAGAACTTGAAAAACCAGCCAGCTCCCATATGCAAATTTCAGAGCCAAAATTGTAGATAATGCCTTTGATGTGTTATAAGTTCTCTTGCCATATAAGATATATTAAAATTGGCCTTCTAAAGGCACATACAAATTCACATAAGAATAGAAGTCGATGATTAAAACCAAAATCCACATTCCGTTTTCTTTCATGGCAAACTGTGTAAGGTTGCTGGTCATGGAAAGTATTGCATTGGCATCCCCAGGCACAACAGATGGTGTTGAAAACACAACCTACTCTGACCTGGAAGGTTCAGTTCTGTGCATGACAGGGGAATCCAGACTCTGTGCTCTGCTTTTTCATGGCACTTGGCTTTAGAAAGTTTGTCTGTGTTTCACATCTCTGCTTCTAACACCTAATAGTAAATTGAGAATTAAACCTAAGGAAGAGCAAAGAAAATCATCATCATCATCAAAGGGCTTTAGCTTGAAACACAGAATAAACTTACCTGTGGCAAGCAACCAAGAGAAAGTACTACTGCTTCATAAAAGTCCTAGTTCACACTCAGGACAAGGCTAAAGGCATCTCTGAGACAGGTTTGTAAATTTTGTGTATTTCTAGCACTGCTTTGCTACAACTCTAAAAGCCCCAAAGCTAGGGCCATCCATACACCCCTACACCTGCCTCAACTCTCCCAAAGTAACACAACTCACAACAAAACTACCCCAGCTATCCAAAACAACCTCTTTCTCAAGCTCAACTTGCTTTGGTCAGAAAAGCATGTTTTAATCTTTAAGCAACACAAAACTTGATAGAAACTCTTTATTTTTTTTCCCGTCTCACACAAATAATCAGTAGAATGGAGCTCATTCTTTGGGTAACAGAGCTTAAATCACCAGTCCAAAAGGAACTGTTCATCTGTACGGTCTGTTGCACTACAGGCATCTAACCAGTGTAAGTGCATGCTTACTATCAAGAAGAAAAGATGTGTAGTGCAGGTTAGGCACAAAGCCACTGAAAATTATACAATTTATGTCTCAATTCAGCCATAATCTTTACAAATGTCCTTATCCTCGTGCTTCTGCAGAGTCAGGATCTCTAAATCCAGACAGCACTGTCTGATACTAAGTATCCCCTAGATCGATTAGCTCTAATGTTCAGTGTCTCAGTATTTTTCCCCTATTGCTCATCTGACACCTAGTTTAATGAAACAAAATTACAAAAAACAAAGATAATTAAGGCACACAAACTATAGCAATGTTTGTTAAGAGAAAAAATTATGGCAAAGCCAAATCAAAGACCGATGCACGTGCACACGAGCACAAAATAGTTTTTAGGGGAAGATCTACCTCAACCAAGATATTCTCACAGGCCTTCTTTCAAGTAAAGAAGAAAACAAACAAGTTTAAAAACACTCATTATTCACAGAAAATTCAGAAACACCTTCTTATGAACCTGAAAGTGCATAATGCTTCATTTTGCAAATCCCAGTTCTGTCTACCAATCTACAAATTAAAAAAGAAAAAAATAAAGTCTCTCAGCATGACTTGTACACATCTATGACCTCTGGCTTGGTCGAATCAGACTAATACATGAGCCTTGGACCTCCAGGGAGTCTTCAGTGCTGTGTACACTCCTACGACAGAGTCTGGACTTTGGAGAGCAACAGCACCACATATTCCTGCGGAAGTAATTCCTAAGCAAAATAAACTATCCATTTTGGCCAGCCCAGTTTAAAGACTCAAGCACCAGAATCTTTTCAGGCACTTCCCGGAATGTGGCTGACTTTTTAGCCCATTCACGTCTATTGGAGCATTAAAAGAAAGTCGTAGAAGAAAAGTCAGGGACAGGATTGTCAAGCACCTCAAGTGTTGAGAGAGGTCCTTGCGCAAAAAAAGATAAATCAGGAAAAAGTATTAATGAAGGTATTTAAAAGCAGAGGCTGGGAGGGACAGAGCAAAAGTATTGCAAGTGCTTGTGACCTGTTGAGCTTCCACTACTGAGTGACAAAACCTGTGTGCAGATATTGCAGCTGCATGTCAAGCAGGTTCCCCCTCTGCAACAGCCTCAGCAGGCTAAGTTTTTCTTTTTTGCCCCCAGTGAACTTGCTGCCTTGAGCACTTCTTAACATTCATTTCATTTCTTCTACTCTTAAAAGACAAACAGGAAGGTTTGTCAGCAATCTGCTCTGGAGATAGAGGGGTAAGGGAAATGGGCAGTTAACACTTTGTGAGCTGAGTGCACTGGAGTGCACTGTGATGGACAGAAAACCCATATTTAAATTCGTGTTTTGCCATATTTCTTGTTAAAAGTTGTTGTGAGGCAAATGGGAGAAAGGCTGGATGCAAACTCACAGTGCCTGCTCCACAGTTGCTAGCTGGGATCCTCTGGAAGCAAAGGAGATTGAGGTTTAGGATGAATCACAAAGCAAATTCTTCTGGGTAGTGCAGGATGGAGGAGGACAGTGAGATACAGCAAGCAGAGACCTCACCATTCCACAGCAGTGTTGGAAACTCCTCCAAGGAGCAAGGGGCCTCCTCTCAGCCAGAAGCAGAGCCATAAATCAATCTTTGGTAACAAGGGGAAGAAAGAGAACTTCTATGGACCCAGCTGAGGTAATGTCAAATTTGTGCAGATGGGGAAGCCAGAGAAAGCATGAGTGTGGAAGGAGACTTCACCTTATCAGGAAGAAGGGCTGTTTTTGCTTGGATTTTCAGATTGAAGATTATCTCATTCCAGTTTAGTTTCCTTCTAACAAAACAGACTGGCATTCTTTTGTTTGCCCCTGCATAGGCAGCACCTGATTCCATGCCAAGGCAAAGCCCAAGTGGAGATGCACAGCAACGCAGAGACAGGTCTTAGATGTGTGGCTTCCAGAAAGAGATGCTCTTGCAGGACACGACTCAGACCAACCTCATTCTTATCACTCTCACTTGGCCCTAGAGAGACCATTTACACAGAGCTTTACTCCAGACTTAAGCTTTCTCTTCTGCTGCAGCAGTATTTCTTTCCTGTTTCTGCTTTCTTCTGCCCCAAAGACTGGTTCAGCTCCTGTGGCATGTGCACACTTGGGGGAAAGAGCCATTCATCACCATCAGGAGACATGCACAGCACGTCAGCTCTCACCTCCTGCTGCTCCTGCAGTGAGGGCTGCAAATCTTGAAAAGATGCATAACGTGCACATTGCAAACAGCCATTCATCATCGCAGAGCTGTGCCCCAGACACCCAGGCACAGCCCAGCAAGCTGCTCTAGTTGTGTGCACCAAGGAGGCATGTCCCCTCCCGCTCCCCGCCACCTTGCAGCAAGAGACAAAAGCACGGACACAGAAAGCAAGGCAGGTGACTGCGGATGACGGTTTCTGCTGCAAAAATGATATCCTCTCTCTCTCCAGAATGGCCCAGTGCTGCAAAGGTGCCCCATAATCATTAAATTATGAAAATGTAAGTTGCTGGAAGGAAATTAATACCAGGCATGACTGGGGGAAAGGCTGCTTTCTTGTGAAGTAATTATGAAATTAAAATCTGATCTCTCCCTGATGATTGTACAAAGGATACAGCTGAGGTCTCAAACACAACGATACAGCCAGGATTTCAGCAGAAGAAACATAGAATGTTTCACTAGACAAAAAAGCTCAATTGAAAAAAAAAAAACGGGGGAAAGGATGACTTTTTGTAAATTACATGATTTTGGCTAAAAGGTGCAATCAAGCAGGTTAGAGGACAGGGTTTGCAGACTTCCAATTACTTCTTACAAGTTGGAATCAAGCTGTTAGGAAACGCAACTTATCTGAATAAGACTAATAATGCTAAGCTAATTATACCCACAGGCATTAGCCAGCAGATAAATTCAGGCCAAAAAGAGGGACACTGTCACTTTAAATACTGCCTTGGGATCAGTAGAAAAGCTAATGAGGAGTGTCAGTTGGGGCTGTTTTATTAGGTGGTTCTCTAGAGACTATAGCCTGAGGTTTCTGTAGCAGGGCTTCTGTGCTTGATTCAAAAAATCAATTTATATTAAAGGAGGGTGCAGCACAGGTGCCAGCTCCATAAAGCATTTCTGTGGCATTTCTCAATCTGCTCAGGCACTCCTTGGGCAGGGTACCTGAATGCGCTGTCAAAGGACATTGAGCTCAGCAATAAAGAGTAAGATAGCAGCCACACTGGCAATATTTGTTCAAATCAGCTCACACATTACCAAGCAAAACATGTACATTGGCTCTCACCGGGGTATTCTGGATCCCCAATAAGTGATTAATGAGAGCCTGGTTTTTATGAGCTGAAGTCTGAACCACAGACGGCAAGGCGAGCTGCACAATGAAAGCAAAAGGCATCCATCCCAAACAAAATAAAACGGCTTGAAAAGTGAAGTTGCTTTTTTAATCAGATGCTTAGAGGCTGAAAGACATTCCCTATTGGAAAGAAAAGGGCGAGTGCAGAGCAAGCTGGCAGCTTTCCAGGCAGTGGACAATATTGACTCTAGAATAAAATGGGTTTTGCTTAGTGCTCGCCTCAGGGCACCAGCCTCCCTGCTTTGGAATAAATCATGCGGGCAGGCGATTCTCCAGCAGGGCTGACCCTCGGGGACTGACCCCATGTGCCACAGCACCCCCTCACCAGACACACAGACACGGAGCTGGCAAGGCCTCCACTGCTGCTGCAAAGACGGCGTAGTCAGAGACAGTACCCAATTTTCCCACTCGCTGCCACCTTGGGCTTCAGCCCATAGCATGTGGTGGGCACTACACTGTCTCAAACCATTTCTGATGGGGTGCAGCTCAGCTCTGTTGCTCAGCTCTGCCTCTCCTGGAGGACAAAGGGCGCAACCAACAAACTGGTCAAAACCCGTACTTGTAATCTAGGTCTCTTTTTTTCATGCTAAAATCTAGTCAAAAAGCTGAAGTTGTGATCTGGAAACAAGCCTTTAAAGAACTCCATGTCAATGCAAGCAGTAGAAAACCCACTGTTTTTGTTCCAAGGAGGAGCAAAAAATTTATTTTGAAACCACTAAAGTTGATGCCAACTGGTAGTGCCTTCTGGATGCCTTCGGTTAAGTACGGCTCCTCCAGCCCCACAGAAGGCTGAGAGGGGAACTCTGGAAGGAGCCACAGTGAAGGACACAGCTAATCAGAAAGCCAAGTTTAGGAAGGTTTTAGAATACAGTCAAAGCAAAGTAATTCAAAATTGTTCACACTGGATGTACATGTGAAGGTAATCTGACCAACTGTGCCTTAACTTTAAATAAAAGCCAGAGACAGAGAGCATTAATTCTGTGCAGTCCTATAAAGGAGCAGCTGTCACCAGGTCTGCTGTTTTCCCCTCCATATTTCCACTTCAGGTTACTCACCCCCCTTTTTAGCACTGACCACTCTGCTTACATGGCCTCTGAGTTTTTCCTGTTGCTTCTGTTGCCAGGACTTGTCAAACCCACCAGGACACCTCCCTTCAATACAAGTCTAACCTCTGCAAGGCATGGGCTTGAAAACTCCAACCCAGAGACCCAGCTGTGAAAGACTGTCAGTAACACAGATATCTGCCAGCAAATTATGGTTTGAGACAGTTTGAAAGCTTGTTCAGCAGGACACACTGCTCTTAAGATGCCTTGCCAGCTAGGCTACACATTTTGCAATCGTTGTTCAACCACAACGCACACGGGGCAAGTGTGCAGGAAGGGCAGCTCATGGTCAGCTCCCAGCAGTGTGGGATTTATTTTATGTATATTTAATACAGCATGATTTCTCACTGCAATTGCCACTGAAAAGAAAGGAGAAGGGGTAGGCGAGCTGGAGGAAGAAGGGAAAGGCTGGTCTCAAAGCAGTTACAGGCAGCCTGGACTAGTGATGCGGTACACATTGCTGGATCAGTGGTTGTCCTAATGCTGTGGGGAAACTTGGCAGCTGTGCTACCACTGTGGGCTGGGAAGACAAAGACAGTGTGGAAACTTCACATGAAAAAAAAAAAGAAAGAAAAAGCAGAAAGAAAAAATAAAGGGCCAAATACATTATAACAGACCCAAAGACAATAATCTTTTGTAATCCAAACAAGCTGGGCAAGCCAAGGCATTGTTGAGAATCTGAAAAGCTCTGGAGCAAAGGAGGAGGATAAAAATGAAGAAAAAAAAGTCATACAGCTTCTAATACAAAACACAATAAGTACACTGAATTGTAAAATAAAAGAGTTTATTTTCCTGAGGAAACATCAAAGCAGAGAGTGCTCTACATTCTCTCACTAAAGGATTAAGTAATTAAGTGTAAGAGTGGCTGTTTCTTCCTAGTATCACCTGCACCTCTCTACATGTATGTGCAAATGTCAAGACACAGTGAGGTTAGTAACCAAAAAACAATTCAGACAATTGATCATCTGCATTGTATGTGATAAAAGTTCAGCAGCATTTTAGTGTATCAAGCTCTGGCTGGCCAAAGCGCCATTTGACATTTTCTAGAAAAGGAATATATATGCTAATTTATTCTCCATGATAGATAGTGTCCTTAGAAACAAATGCAAAACAGACATGTCCTCGGCCACTGTGTCCTTATGCATTGGTTGAGTCCAGGAATAAGAAAGGGAAGAAAACAGAAGCAAAACTGCTGAAGTGGAAAACAGTCGCTAAGAAACCTCTGCCACTTCAAACCATCGCCTCTGAGGGCTGACCAAACTGGAAATCTAATGTCTTGTCCACAATCACAACCACTCAAACTGACCCAGACTTTTAGATAAACAGAAATGGATTGCTTCTCCTCTGCCTAGGGGATCACTGCACAC
Source organism: Trochalopteron elliotii (assembly GCA_024734555.1). Taxonomy (NCBI): domain Eukaryota; kingdom Metazoa; phylum Chordata; class Aves; order Passeriformes; family Leiothrichidae; genus Trochalopteron; species Trochalopteron elliotii. Next base: position 6,657,891 of record JANPWX010000064.1, read on the forward strand.
AATTCAATGGATAACAAACACCTTGGGTGAAACCTTGCAAGAAGAAATGAATCCTTATTTAGAAGGGCTCTGTTTTACACAAATGTATGGCAATAGAGCAATTTTCTCGCCTTTTTATTGTCCTGAGGCAACCAAAGAAAGAGGTAACTGATGCACTAGTTGTGCAATATGGAGCAGCTGAAAGATTCCAATTCTTTTATTAGGACAAAAATGTAGGCCCCATTTTTCACTTCCACCCAGCAGTCAAAAGGAACAGCAGGGAGAGGTAGTCTCATCACAGTCTCCACATGCTTCTGCTTGGCACAGGCCACCTTTTTCAGGGACAATACTGTGATGAATTCAGACTTCAATTTTCAAGTCAAAGTTCAAGCATTTATTCCAGAACTGCTTACAGCTAAGCATGTTTGTACTGAACTGTTTACAATTTCTGCACTGGACATATGGGAATCTGTAATTTGATCAACACGTGTCCTAGACTTCAGGAAATTCAGAAAAATCAACTGGAAAATAACTGTCTTCTCCTCCCTGCTATATGCTAGAGCTAAGAGAGTTCACAAACCAGTATTGAAAAGCAACACGTTGAATCAAATTTGCCAGCTTGACTTATCAAAGCTCTTCTATCTTAGTCACTATCCCACATTTAGAACTTCTGTTCCTTTTTCTAATACCAAACAATACTAACTATGTAATAACCATTTTGGAAAAGGTAAAGTGCTATGCACACATTCACAAGCGAGGTAGAAACAAATATACAGAATTATCTCTTCACTAAGTGAAGATTCATTCCATCGCTGTACAAATCTCAACATTCTGCTGGTGATTTAGACTGGAAAAAATACTGTAGTAAGCAAAACTTCCACTGAGTTGACATTTCATTTGGAACCTCTAGTGTGCATAAATAGTTATTTTTTTCCCATTCATGCTTTACTGTGTATTTATCAGTACCAAATTTGATCACTGTGATGCCCATTTGCATTAATCACTTAATTCTTTGCAGTACACCTCATGGTCATTCTTGTTTAATAGGAAAAGAGCTGTGGTGTCACCTGCCAATGCTGCAACTTCAGCATTCCAATCTAATTTCCTTTCCAGACCACTAACCAACCAGGGAAATGCAAAACAACTCCCTGAAGAAACCCTCTTTGCCTTCCAACCACGATGACAGAAATCTGTTCTTGCCCTCCCTTCAGGAAGTTCCTGGCCTATGATATTTCTGTAGCTCTCCCCCACATGTTTTTCATCCCAACTGGCATGTCACATCTTGAAAAAGAGCTAAAAGAGCTTTTGGAAGTCTACATGAAGCCATTCTTTATTGGTGCCTCCAGAGACATCTGGGAGTTTAACAAAAAGACCCTCCTTCTGCAGAAATTAGGAGAGTGTCTCATGATCTTCCAAATGTTTTGCTAAGTCCTCAGTTGATCCAATGTTCTCATTCTGTTCCTATTCTTTTGCTCATGTCTGTAGCCTTTTGAAAATGTGACATCATCATTCTCAGGGTGAAACTGCATATTCTACTAGCAGCTGTTCAAGATGACAGACGATGGTTATTCTCAGATTTACATGTTCTGCACAAACACTTCAGATTATATTAAACTTAGATCATTATCCTGCAATTAAAACATCATTATATTTATGGTCCATAAAACATGGAACAAAGCAGAAGTTATGTAGAGCTGGAGCTGTATGTGAGCATCCAGGCTTCCAAACCTAAAACAGCCTTTCTTTTTAACCCCTCTGTTCTTTTTTTTCCTGTAAGGTCATTTACTACAGACCCTAAAACACAAATGAAATGGAAATGAAGACTATTTGCATATATTGTTGGGCTTTTGCCTTTATAGGTCATGCACAGAACTCGCAACAGCAAAGAACAGGGCTTCTCCAAGGAGCCTCTTGAACCAACATAAAACAAGGAAGACATTTAGCCAGAAACAAAAAAAACAACATCATTCTTACTGTCTTCACTTCTTGAAGTCCATGCTGTTCATGCAAGCCTTTTCATTTTAGGCTGGTTGTGTTCAGATGGGCCAATGTGTAGAACAATTCCTCAAGGGATATCCAAACCAAGGGTCAGCTGCAGTGGAGCAGGGCAGGCAGCTCTTCCCTTCTGCAAGCTTTCCTTGGCATGCAAAGGCATGATGGCCCAACGTCTTGGTTTAAAAGACAAATGACCCACTGATCCAGAATTTATGAAAAGCTACTTCCAAGATAGGAAAATTGTTTAGCTTTCAGAAAGATTCCCTGGCACATCTTTGCCTTTATATGTTTGCTGCACTTTGAGTGCTCACACATTAAAATGAACTCTATGGAGGGAGGTCGACTTATTTAAAACATTATCTTCTAGAAAAAAGATACACCTGAAAGAAGGAAATGCCTTTTCTTTTAGTACTCAGAGGTACACCTCCACTTTTGATGCAGTGTACACTAACCAAAGACAGGTACAAAGCAGGCATTGGCTGGGGGAGAAGGCTGACCCCATGCTGAGAAGGACACATTCTTACCAGCCAGTCATGTTGAAATCACGGTACAGCATCCTCTTTCCAACCTCCTTGCGCTGCACCCTCCGTGGAAATTCTAAATGTGTGAATTCATTTCCCAGCAAATGGGGCTGCATGTAAGCCTGTGGGCAGAAATCAAACCACAGATACCACATAAAACAAGACATCATCTATTTTTAATAAGGTAGTATTACCATCCCTTCCTAGTCCCTTCCCACACAAATTCCACTCACTCCTCTACCCTTCTTTTTAAAATAAGGAACATGATGTGCTCCATTTCAGCAAACAATGAACATACACCATTTCTGCCCCTGACTGATATCCAGCAGCAGCCTTATAGGGAGCACTCCTCTTGCCCTCAAAATCCTTCATTTCTTCTCCCTGCTCCTCAAGATTTGGGATCGCTAAACTACACTTCATCCATTGACCCTGAAGGAGTCTGCAGAGCTTTGTAAAACAGAACACATGTCCTTTTGTAAGTCAGCAAGAGAGAAAGGAATGATCAAATACAAAGCCATAGAGAGACTTGGAGGGGTGAGTATGCAGTGAAGCTCCAGCCTTTTGACTCCCAATAGTTCAGCTATGCCAACAACACAGAAAACCTAACATTACTACCACACTTAGTCACCACCTAGGGAAAAATGCACCCCATCACATGACACTGCAAATAAACACAAGCTACAGAGCAATTTATTTTCTTGGTTTTGAAAAACTACATCCTTCATGCAAAACAGACTTTTAGAAAAGCAGCAGCAGTTTTGTGTCACAACCGCAACTAAGGTCTTTGATGGTTTTAATGTTCAAACGCTCTCATGTCCTTTCTGGTGCACTGCTCTGCAGATGCTAGCAGGCCTCTTTGCCAGAGTCATGCCTCTGGCTCATGCTCTCCAAAGCTGACCATAGCTGAGAGCATTGTGAGGCTCTTTGTCCACTGTGTAAATTTTTGGACTGAATTTATACACAGATCACTTGACATGATATGTTAATCCCAAACATATTCTATTTCTTCCTTCTGAAGTAAATCTCACTCCTTTTTCTACAGTACTCAAATAAACAAGCCTCTCTCTTTGTCCTCAAAGCTGCATTATGAGCAAGCCCTTATGAAAGAAACAGTCAAATTGGCTAGGAAACTGAAAAAAAAGTTGCATTTCTTAATTTTTTTGCAGATAACTCTTTTTCCCTATCCAGCCAGTTAAGGCAATAAAGTCTGTCTTATCTTCAGCAGCAGCTGCCATCAAGGGAGATGAAATGAGTGGGGGTTTAGTTTGTGTGTATGTCATAAATCTAGTGCTCATCAAAGGTAAGCAGCAGGAAGCACTGGAAGCCCTTATTGATCTACCTGGCATCTGTCACGCAGATAGTTCACAATAAAATATTTCCTGCATTTAACAGTTGAGCCTGCTCCCACTCAATTTAATAGGAGCTCTTTCTGGCTCAGCACATCACAGCACTAACCTTCTATCAGCTTGTCCCTGTTCCTATCACCAGACACCCTTCCAGAAAACACCTCAAGCTTGGCTGGAACAGGACTAAGGAAGGTTGCTGTGTGTAGCCAGCAAGATTGGATTCTGCTTTCAAGAGGTGGATTTCAAGCACGTAAGTGATCTTGACATTGTGATCCCTTCCTGGAACAGGAACTCCATCAAATTCTCTCTGTGTACAGTTAAGGGAATTACATTTTTTTCCCTCAGTCTACAGTCAGCCAAGGTCCCCTTCTCCACCCAAATACTGTTGTCAAGGGCCCTCTAATTGGATCCCTCTCCTCATTACAGAAATGGTTGAGAAGCACTAGTGACTTTTGAGAGGTTCAGCAGTATTAGTCCACATGAGGCTTTTCATACCTCCAGAACTCTGGAACTTCCTAATTTAAAAGTACACGTAAGCTTTTTATTTTATTTATTTTCATTTCAGTTGCAAAAAAGACAGAAAATTCCTAATGATTTGATATATCACAACATATGAACAATATTTGTTCTTTGTACGATAACAAAGAGCTGGATTGTTTTGGTATTTTTAAATTTTTTTTTCTAGTCTATGATATTGTAAACAATGAAGTCAGTCTGCATTGAAAGTGCAATTCAGTTCACTTCTAAAAATGCACAGCCTATCTTGATTTAAACATTACAAACCACTACCAGCTAAATACTGTTACCTGCCTAGAAAACAAGGTCATACTTACAGAAAAAAACCATCACCCCTGATATCAAAATGAAGGTATCTAACCTTGAGATTGTGAGATTATTAGTCTGAATAAGAGGTCCAAAAGAAAAACATTACAGGTTTTTAGCAGTTTTTCACTTAAAAACAAGAATTTCCTTTATTGAAAAGGTAAAGCAATCAGGAAAGACTGCATTGCATGAAGATTTACTCAGATGGAAAGTCTGAGGTCATAACTGAAATAAGACTAATAAAGCTAGCACAGTTACTGTGGACTGCTAATGTTCAAATAAGACTTTTCTTCCGCAGCCAACCCTCAATGCTTGATTTACAATCCAGAGATCTTAACTTGATTCTAATATTTTTGGCGTCAGTGAAACAGAGGGAAAAGAGCAATTTGGAAGTTTCTTGTGTCTGTGACCTGAATTCTTATGTGAAGAAATGGGGATTTTCATTGTGCTTTGCCTTATATTTTAATTTTCCATATTTTTTACCATTTTTTAAACAGTTATTTTTGATGCTTCACTGGTAATTCTACAGAGAGAAGAATGTTCTACTATAAAACTCAGCTGCAACTTTCAGTTGGGTTTGTTGAGAACTGCTTGCCATGTACAAGGCAGGACTCTTCTCCCCGCCTCAACAAAACCATGCTAGGCAGCAGAACCAGAAAACAAATAAAAAGCAACAGTTTAAAAATTTACAGATCTTTCAGACAGATATACAAGCAGAACCATGAAATCTCCTCAAGTGATCAAACAAACAAAAAAAAAAGGTAAGTGAACCAACTACCAGAATTTCACCTGTGATGACGTAACGTATTTTCCATTTTTTTAATTTGTTTAGTCTCGATTTGCAAGAACCTCATATTAGAAACATCACTCAGAGAACCTGAAATTTAACAAATACTGTGGCTATCGAACACTTCCTACATCCTTACGAGGTGTTTTCAGACCACACTGTTATTCTGTGTTATGGAACTGGAACATTTTTCATATTTTCTCTTTCAGAAGCTGTTAGAGCTTTTTGGCATAACTCTGGCATAGTCTGCATTGTATGTTTTTGGTAGTCTGCCATTTTATGATGTATTTTGTGGCTGGACGTATTGCATACAAAATTAGTTGTTTAAAATGGAGTTCAGTCAAAGAAATATTAGTCATGGTTGTTTAAAAAGGGCATTTACTTCCTGCTGTGTTTCCTGGTGATTAGAAAAGCAAACATGAAATTAAGATAAACCTAGACGTACACACTCACATGCCAGTTAATTAGGTGGCAGGAAACACTGCATGTATCTTATCTGTATCTCAGTAAGGCCTGCCACTGTCTTTTCCAGCTCCTTCAGTAGGCCCTGCACTGGAACGTCACTGGCACTAGTGGTTTCACTGCACTCTGTGCTATTTTCAGATTTGCTGCTTTCTCCTACACCAACTATATCTTACAAGTTTATACTTTTATCATACTGTGCCCTTTTCTCCAAAAGAATGTTCTACTATATGGGACTACTGCTCACAACAGCATGCACAGCCCAGCGCACCCAGAAGTTTTGCAAATGACTCAGCCATTATCATAGGGACACTCTTAAACCAAAAAGAGATTAAAAGTAAAGGATGTGGTGGTAAAAGGAAGGAGAAGACTAGAAGTTAAATCCATCTCTTGATTGGTCTCTCATCTTGTGAAAGGCCAGGACCTCTTCCATGGAACCACACATCTCTTTTACCACAGCATCATCCACTGTGTCAGATGGCTGAAGCAGTCGTATGCTGGGTGATACAGGGAGCCAAAACCTGTAGGAGAATGTAATTGAAGTGCTGACTGGACATTTAGGAGATCTAGGTGCATTTCCTCTTCAGGCTCAGGTTCTGCAGGCATCCTTCAGCAGGTGAGTTAGTGTCACTTTTATCCTTACCTGAGCAGCAAAATAAGAATAGATCCCCTTTGAGCCCATGACTATCTGGGCTCATGAACCTTTACGTGAATGGTGGCAAACACAAAGAGCATCCATGGTCACTGTCACTGGTGGCCACTCAGTCTCTACAAGCAGTGACACCTGCACTGGTAGCAGTGGTGCACCATTTCTGGTGAACTTTTGAGGGGTTGTTTGATGCACACATGAAGATGCTACAAACACCACGCTGACTGACCTCACAACATCCTGAAAGTGCAACTTCACAAACTAATAGAAATACACCCATCTGCAGTATGCTCAATTCACCATTCATTTTAAACACATTTTCTAAGGGAATAAGTAACAAAATCTATCTTATTTACTGTTGCAATTTACACTATCAGGACTGAAATTAACAGTCTTCTCAGAAGATGAAAGAAAAATTGCTTCTGGCTGTCACTGCCTGCACAACTGCTGAATGTACCAGAGCAGCTCCCAGTAAATACTGGATTTTTTTCCTTCAAGATACACTGATATGGGAAGTCAGGACTTTTCCCAAGCGCTGTGTGGAGCTCTCCTGCTACAGTGCTAAAAACAAGAGTCACAGAAACTCAGAAGAAAAGGAGGCTTTTGAATGCTCACCAGTGGAAGGGAAGCAACATGGCGCACTGAATCTCTACAGAAGCCGAAGGACCAAGGGAATACTGGTGCAAAGCTTTCACACTTTACATCTTAAGAAGTGCTCTCTGACTGAAGGATTGATTGCCTTCTGCAATACTCTCACAAGCTGCATGACACAGAAGTCTGTGTCTGCCATATAGCCTGCCTGAAGTCTGCAGCTGGATTCTACCACCGCCCACTGCCCTCCTATGGAGTGATGATCAGGCTCAGAGCCGCTTCAAGGTCAGAACGACTGGAGAGTCAACTTGTTATTTTCAGGTTTCCATGCCAGAGATCTACTGCCAAGGCCATTCTTGGATGCCTGGCAATAAATCTGCCAAGACAGGGAAAACATTTGTTTACCTCCCCTCTCAGTTACTCAATCAGTATTAGCTGAAGCACAGTTTTGTCTAAGACTAGACTGTAGGACTACATATAAAGATACTCACATGACCCAAAGAACTCATTATCTCATGGATTTCTTTCCACAGAGAAATTTAGGATCAGAAAAGAGGGCCTAAAAGACCATCCTGTGTGACTGAAGCAATCAACAGGCACTAAAGGCAGACGGAAGCTCCTTCATCCTGACTGCATCAACAGTGTCTGCTGAACAGGGAACAGCCTGCAGGCTGTAAATCCATACCCTGCCTTTGCTTGTACAGTAACTTCCTTATAGTGAACAGTATCTCTGCATTTACCAAGTAAAATATTAATGCTAAAGCGATTAAGGGATTTTCTTCCTTTTGTGCAGGGAGAGCAGTGCAACATATTTGAAACAAAGAAACTCAGCTTTAACTGCAAATATGAAAATAGACTCACAGTAAATAACTTTCAGACAGAACAACAGACAAGAGAAGATGGTAGAATAGACTAATAGCAGAATCTGGGGACAGACAAGTGAGTAAGAGGAATTATTTGGGATCTAATTAGCAAGACAGATGCAAACTTTGGAGTGTAATGCTTATGCCAACCTTGCAAGAAATTTGGGGTCATCTTTTTCTTTTTTTCAAACACAAAAGTAAAAATCTTACTTAGGGAATGCTGTGTTTGAAATGATCTGTAATTTTGTTTCACGCTCTTGCTGTCTTGCATGTATTCTCTTTGAACATGATACCCATAGACCTGGCATATTTGTTACATACAGAATTAAAATAGACAAACAAATGTAAAGGAATTTTCCACAGGAAACAGCAGAAATGTTTTTCAGATCAGCTACTGGTTTCAAATTTAAGCCAGAAAGGACATCAAAAGAGAAAAAAAAACCCTTGTAGGCAATGTTTTATCTCATATTTCCTACAGAAGTAGCAGACTCCCTAGATGCTAAAGATACCTTTCATTTTAGAGGCAAACAAATTATTTTAAATGTAACTGAATTGTAAATATTTATTAGGCCTCTTTTCCATTTGGTTCTCTGAATACGAATAGTCCCAAAGCAGTATTTGCTCTGAAATTTTCAGCTTCAAGCCAATGAATCCGACTGAAAAGAAATTAAATGTGACAATTGAGGAAACACAATTTTTTCTTTAAAACCTTCCACCACCACCTTTCAAACACTGGCATTTTGTCTAGTTTCAAACCATAGTGCTTGGTCCAAGTTGAAAATAGAAGACACCTTAAGGCCTAGGAACACCACTAACCTTGGCCTGTCCACCTTGAGTCAGGCAAGGCTGAGAGCAAGCCTGCCTTGGCTGAAGCTTAAATTTCTAAAAGGAAAAAGCAGGAGAACAGATGAAGCACAAAGGAAATCTCTCAGCCAAATGTTAGGAACAACATTTTGATAAACAACTTATCAACTTCAACCAACTGATCTGTCCATTGATGAAAACCTTAAAAAGTAGCAGGATGGTTTGTATGAAAAATAACACCATACATTTTGACTTTTATTACACTGGCATCTTATCAGGCAACACAGCTTGGTCTATAAAGCATCTCATGTGTCCCTAGCTAGTCACCCTGTCCCAGCTTTATGGGTGTTGCTACAGTAAATAAAACTAATCTTTGATCACCCATCCTGTCCTGCAGCTACAAATGTTCTCTGAGATTACCTCTAAGTTGGATATCTTTCTCCTGATGGAGATACTACCAGCATACTGCTAGAGTAAATTAATCAAACTCTGCAATATCACTCACATACAAACAAAGAGCAGTCTGTGGTATTTTATACCATCACACAGTAAGCACTTGGATGGACTGAAATACATCTGTGGCTCAGCAGCTCTATGTCTAAGCTCTCAAAATCCAACACCAGGTGCGCTGCTGAAGGGTCTGCAGCTGAAAAATGCACACTAGCACAGCCATGCTAATTGATGGCCTTTGCTGAAGAGGTAATACTCCTTTCATTGAGATTTGCACCACCAGGGTCTTCTCCACATTGGCTGATGGCTTAAAGACATACATGATCAGTCACTGGTGTTCAGTGGACACATCATCCTTCACTGAGCCACAGTAACGCAGCAGCATTTTTCTGAGCCTTGATATTACTGGGCAATGCTTGTCATGAGCAGCACCTGATTTGGTCCTCAGGTCTCTTACCAGGTACTGAAGTCGCTGGCGTTCGGTCTCCGGAGTGAATTCTGAAGACATTGGAATGACTTCGCCATTTCGGATTATTATAGCTCTGTAGAAGTAATGAAACATCATCAGCACAGAAAAAAAAGTTAAAAACCTTCAGAAAACCACAAGGTAGTCACACTCTTATTCTCTTCAGAATCACAGTCAAATAAAACCATTTATTTTCTACTGAGGTTGTCAGCAGAACAGCATAATTCCTGTCCTGCATCCTTTAGGCTGGCTAACAAAGTATACTTGTATAAACCAAGTTCATTTTAGAGTTCACAAAAACATCCAAGCTACAAAGGCAAGAGTTACTTCAATTGATGTCTGCAGGACCATCTTTATTAAGTGAAATGCAGACACCCAGAGGAGATGCTGCAGAATCACTGACTGTAGAACAACTCTTAGCAGTTTTTAACACCAGTTGTGGCTGACGAAGTCTAAACTACTGGCTTCAAATGACTCATCCAAGCATTTTCCAATTATTAACTGGCCATATGTCATGTCAGAACATTTCTACTCCAACAGTAAATGGAAATAGCAAAGCAAATCCTATTTAACACAGATTTAACTAGTCACCTGCTGAAACATAGCAGGTAATGGAATGACTGTAGATCAGCCAGGAGATTTCATACACATTTCTGCAAATGGCAGAGAGAAAATTTTCTTAAACACCTGCCTGTTGCCTCTTAACAATCTGATATGCTGCACACAAAATATGGTCCAATCTTTCCCTGATGTAATGCCACTGGCTGGAAGACAAGTCACAGGAGGGAAGAATTTACCCAATATTTCTACTACATTCTACATTCATGTATTCACTCACAGAACTATGTTCCTTTATCTTTCCATTATTTATTTCTCTGTAAGTAGAGCAATGCCTGGCACTTTTGATAAACTGTGTATCATCCCAAAGACTTTAATGCCTGTTCTGGAACTGTTTCTCAGCTATCAGTAGATAAATTCAGTGTTTGGATAACAGCAGTGTACCAGCTCTCCTCTTGAATTTAGACAGAATTTGGTGTAGCTAATAAAGTACTTGCCACTTGGATTCCAGTTTCTCTATGTTTTAAATGGTCCCATTTCTGTGATATTTTCACCCCACTGATGTCCTATTTATGAGCTAGCTTACTTCCCTTGATAATTTGATCAATCTGCTGTCATTGCCTCTACGCCAGGTGTTCTGATGGCACTGCAACGCAACCAACAAATACAGTAAGCACACGAAGACTGAAAACTCAAACTTCTAAATTCAAGACACAGGCATCTTGAGAAAACCAACTCAGGTACAAACCTGAATTTCTAAAATTAGCAGCATTGGACAGACTTCCAAGTCTTGTGGATTGGTCATTAGACTAGAATTGCCTCCAAATTGTCACCTACTATTGCTAGTATGCAAAAGGCAGCAGCATTATCTATGAGTAAATGACCTGTTCACATTTCTGAGATTGATGTGGCAAAGAGCAGATAGGTTCAGGATGGTACGACAATGGCAGATGTGAGAAGAAGCTCTGGCAATGAAGGGAAAACTGCCTTGCTTCGAAACTTAACAAATTTACTGCTCTTGGACTTCCAGCACTTCCTTGCAAATAATCCTGTGTAGAAATTAGAGGTGGCAAGAGTGCAGCCTACAAACTGGAAGGTTCCCACTGGCCCTCAATTAGAAACAATATTGTGTACTTGAGACAGACATGGTAGTTGCAAATCTTTAATTTCCTAAAAAAACTGTGCATAATTTTTGACAGGTTTTTTTTTCTCCTTTAGGGAATCTGCCTACAGGCTTACAAAAATGCCTATCCAATTAAAAATAATAGAAGTTTGCTGAAAATTTTTCTTTTGCATTTCTGAGATAGTCATTTAAATATGAATTAAGAACTCTACCACCTCTCTTCTGCAATAACACTTTTATTTTTGCAGTTCCTAAGGTATTCACCTTTGAACCAGATTAATTTACTCAGACAGTGAACATTTTATTTAACTTTTTAATATGTTATTTGATTCACTTGAGTAGGCCTCCACTTAAGGGGTCTGTGGGTTTAGTACAGAGTATGTACTCTGGCAACAGTCTAGACTAGAGTGATCAAAGGAGCTGATCAGACACTAACCAAATTTTACACACAAGTTTGAGTGAGTCACAAGGGATTTTCTGATCCTTTGCTTGTCTAAAAGAGCTAATATAAAACCACACATTGATATAACTACTAGCACATCAGGCTAATTTTCTAATTATTCTTTGCTCCCCCTTTAACCACCATTTCACAGGAAATCTGTATTTTAAAGACCACTCAAACCAGTCTGGGGTTCACCTTTTTCTTTGTGCACATCGACATACTTCCTATATATTTTGATAGCTGTCATTCTCACTTCTATGGGCAGAACTGGGCCCTGAGGGACTCACATCATATAAAAAGCAATTCAGAGGCGAGTGGGTCAACCTTTCATAGCTCAACTTATTTTCACCAGAATTGGCAGCCACCTGGGATGAAAAGCACAACCCAGCACACACACACAAATCTTCAGAGGGGGAGGAATTAAAGCAATACTGTTGATACCTGGTAAAAGAGTTTTATGTTCTTCATTAATGTTTTCAGCAGTTGGACTTTATTCAACTTGCAAGTTACAGCTGTTCATAAGAGTCGAATGATTTGATCTGAGGAATGAGACAGTTCTAGATATGAGTAAAGGGAGGGACACAGACATACATGTACAAGGCATGGGTCCAAATTCAACTATGGTGAGCTTATAAACCCGTATTGGGCTCTTTACCTTTCTGCACTAACTGCTTAGCTGTTTCATGACAGCAAAGGGTATTTCTGATGGCCCAAGTGACAAAAAGGAACACATTTGTTGGCTGTCTCACTGAGGGGGCTGGGTGCAAAAGCCTGGCCTGGGAGCCACCCTGCTCAGTGGGATTTTCCCCTGTGATTGAAAAGGTGCTGAAAAAGGCCCTAAGTGGGTTTGGAGACTGAAGTGCCCTTTCCGTGACCTTGCAGTGACAGAGCTGCCAAGCAGCAGCTGAAGGCTTTTTCCACCGAGCAACCTCCAGAGCCCTGAATTCAATAGCCCAGAGTCAATAACTGCTCACGAGGAGGGAGCCTGGCTGATGTAGCAGCTGCAAACAGCTCCAGCAACTGCTTTTAGAGACCCACTCTCTACAGTCCTGCAAGGACAATTAATTTTGACTTTACACTTCCTAATGGACTAAGCAGCAACATGGTGTTACATGAGCATTACTGCTTCTGCCATGCATGAAACATCCATGTATGCAAGGAAATAGTGTTCTGAAAGCATTTAACTCCCCATGTACTGAGGATATATGCACATATTCTTTTATGCCAGAATACAGCTGTCCTATTAAACTGTCAGAAATAACTACATAGGAAGCAAGAACTCCTTGAATAGATGCGGTGCCTACAGAGCATCTGATTCTGCCATGTTTAATAGTGACATTTTAATTTCCACCACACTGGTGAAACACATTATAGCAGAGCCACAGGGTGAGGCTGCCAAAGGCAGATGGATGATTCGTGTTTGCAGAGAACAAGTATGTCAACACTAACCAAATACTCTCTGATGACAAGGTTGCTTCAGACCCACACCAATCATTAATTTATATCACCAATGAAGTAGTAATTAAAAAAACAAGCTTTTTTTGGCAGGATTGGAAATCGGGAGTCACAGATCTGCAGCCTCCTCAGTGCATTGCCCTCCATGCTCTGATGCCCTCTCCACACAGCGTCGTCTACAGTGGGAAACTGCTCTGAAGTCTTGAGGCCACAGAGGTCAGTAAGTCACTTATTCTGATCTCTTCTAAAAACAAACTGGATTTCCCTGAGTCCTTTCGAACCCTAAGTCCCCACCCAGAGAGGAACTATAGGATTGTACTTGCCATTGCATTTCACATGCTCTGCATGACAATGAAAGTATGTTTGCCATTCCAGAGCTGGGATATTCACAGTAAACAGGAATATACTGGAATAGAAATTCCCCAAAACACAGCTGAAGTAGCCTAAAATAGAAGAAACAAGAATCTGATTTTGTATCTCTTCTGGCCTCGAGTTCTTCTGATCCAGAAAAGCCACACCCTGAAAAAATAAATGGGGAGCAAGAGATGTGCAGTGGCTCAATGCACAGGGCAAGAATGGCAGTCATGCAAATCCTACAGCTGGATATGTCTGCTCAGTCACATATAAATGAAAAGAAACACCAGGAGCTTAAAAGGCTGCATGTGCATCTGCAGAAAACAGTGTATTTATTTTTTGGATTGACATGACTGTGCAGTCCATAATGATCAGCTAAATTCACACAGAACATTAAGTATATGATTATTTTCTATATTCAGATTCAATACTTAGAAATTGTATTTGGTGCCTTAGTATACATTTGCTTTTAAAATACATGGAGAGTGCTGCAACAAAAGGATAAAAATCTGCCACTGTGCTGTACTACTGCCGTGATGCTCAGGATGTAAGCAACAACACTGGCTTAAGGAAAATATTGATGTATCAACTGCTTTTGCATTTTTAATACAGCTAACAACTACCACCTCTGCTTGAATGAAGCAGGGTTTGGATTTTCTTTCTTTGTTTTCTCTTTTGTGGAAAACAAAATCAGCCGAAAATTGCACAGCATCCTTTCTGTGTTTCTTATGAGAAACAAATAAGGGAAACTCATACATTTTACAGGAAGCTCTTGTTGGTTGCTCTCATTTAATCATCCAGAGAAAGCAACACTTTAGTGAACAAGGTCAAAAGTGTAATTCCACTGCTGTCACAGGTCTATTGGGATTCTGGTGTTCAAAACAAAGAGACATCTCCAACTGTTAGGAGTATTCAGGGGACACCCTGATTCCATTACACACTTTCGCAGCCAAAAATTATTTGAAACGCAACATTAAACTGCATATTTCTACAACACAGGATAAAAATTTGGTAAAGGTGACAGAGAACGACCATTCAGGAAACCCTTTTTGACAGTTTATATCAATTCCAAGCCACAGGGAGGCTGTATCCATTTTGTCAAAAGGTGTTAAGCATGTGGATTCAGTACAGATGAAGCAGAAGTGTCTGGCCTGTCTGCAAAGGTATTAGAAATGTGTCAATGAAAAAGAAAGAGGGATTAAACTGACAAAAAGAATAAGGCAGGGTTTTATTACATTCAAAGGGGAACTAAGCAATAGATTTTAATTAGGTGTGTCACAAGATAGCTGTGGAAAAAAGAAAGTAAATCCTAGAACTATTGAATCAGTCTATATGGGTACTTGTTTATTTTGATAACTAAATGCATATATTTAAACAATCCAGGGAAGATCAATGCTAATGGTTGGTAAGCTTCAAACCAGCTGTGCTTTTTTTCATTTCTTTATCTTTTCTAAATTGCTAAGAAGTGAAAGACAATGACAGTAAAACAATCAAAATGAGAAATGTTTTTCGCTTCTGTAAATGAAGTACTGGAACTTACTGCCATTACCATTACTGATGACTTTTAATACAATCAGCACTGGCACCTTGGTTTTACTTCTCCAAACTGAATTACTCTCATTTAGTCCCATGCAGACCCATTTGTCCTGGGTTGTAAAAGCAAGACCGATCGCAAGGTGGAGGATGATGATGATGATCCAGGAGAAGGACCTTCACCAAAATCAGAAGCCACATCGAGGGGTACAGATTCTGGAGCCAATATTGATACCTTTTCCCTAAAGGACCTTTGAGGCCTAAGAAAGGACTACAGGCGACAACCTGATGAATCTATAATTAGTTGGTTAGTCCGCCTTTGGGATGCTGCAGGGGAGGCTACCATTCTGGATGGCACTGAAGCGAGGCATTTGGGATCTCTGTCACATGATCCTGTCATTGACCAAAGCATGATGAGGGAGGCTAGCCCTCACAGTCTCTGGGAACGGATCCTGGACGGTGTAGCACAAAGATACCTGTGTGCAGATGACCTCTATCTGCAGCAGACACAGCGGAAGACCATAGAACAGGGGATCCAACGTCTGAGAGAGATGGCGGTAGCAGAGCTCATTTTTTCAGATGACGTAACAACTAGGAATCCGGACCTGGTACCATGTACACCTGTCATGTGGAGGAAACTTGTGCGACTTGGGCCACCTGAATACGCTTCTGCTCTAGCAATAATGAAGCGGGATGAGACATATGAAACTGTGCTCGATATGGCGAAGAAGCTGCGAGCATATGCAGATGCTGTACATGGCCCAACTCATGCCAGAATTGCAGCTGTGGAAACACGACTGCAGAAACTAGAAGACAAAATAGAGGAGAATCATAAGAAACTCAGGGAAGAGATTAAGGAGGATTTCCTCCAAATCTCGGCTGTACAAATTAGCGGCCCTGGTATCCAACGCCGGCGCTCCTTTGATGGGGAGAGAAGGTACACCCCACGAGCTGAGTTGTGGTTCTTCCTGCGTGAGTCTGGAGAAAACATGAGGAGATAGGATGGAAAACCCACTGCTGCTCTGGCACAACGGGTACGCAATTTGAAGGAAAGTAAGATTCAAAGAGGAAGTTTCACTAAACAGAGAGCAGCTCCAGTTGCTTGTAGCCAAAATGCCAAGAATGATGACGATGATGACATGTTCGATCCCCTTGAAGGAACCTCTAAGACATACAGCCAAGGAAAGAAGGATAATCAGGCTTAGAGGGGCCCTGCCTCTAGCCAGGTAGAGGTTAGGGAAAATCGTGTTTTTTGGACTGTGTGGGTTCGTTGGCCTGGCACATTGAAGCCACAACACTATGAGGCTTTGGTTGACACTGGTGCGCAGTGTACTTTGATGCCATTGAGATGTGTAGGGGCAGAATCTGTTTCTTTTGCTGGTGTGACCGGGAGATCACAGGACTATATGTTGGTGGAGGCAGATGTGAGCCTGACTAGGAATGAGTGGAAGAAACACCCTATTGCAACTGGCCCAGAGGCCCCATGCATTTTAGGCATAGATTACCTCTGGAGTGGGTATTTTAAAGACCTGAAAGGATTCAGGTGGGCCTTCGGAATAGCAGCTGTGATGACAGAAAGCATTTGGCAATTGAACACCTTGCCTGGACTGTCCGAGAACCCACTCACAGTAGGACTTTTGAAGGGAGAAGAACAAATGGTACCAACTGCCACTTCGATAGTGCATCGTCGACAATACAGAACAACTCGAGATGCTGTGACCCCCATCCACAAGATGATTCGTGAGCTGGAGAGCCAAGGGGTGGTCAGCAAAACCCACTCACCCTTCAACAGCCCCATCTGGCCTGTGCGTAAATGTGAAGGAGAATGGAGATTGACTGTGGACTATCGTGCCTTGAATGAAGTGACTCCACCTCTGAGCGTGGCCGTACCAGACATGCTGGAACTGCAGTACGAGCTGGAGTCCAAGGCAGCAAGGTGGTATGCCACTATTGACATTGCTAATGCGTTTTTCTCCATTCCTCTGGCAGCAGAATGCAGGCCTCAGTTTGCCTTCACATGGAGGGGAGCGCAGTACACCTGGAACAGACTGCCCCAGGGGTGGAAACACAGTCCTACCATCTGTCATGGACTGATTCAAGCTACACTTGAAAAGGAAGAGGCTCCAGAACATTTACAATATATTGATGATATCATTTTGTGGGGAAATACAGCAGCAGAAGTGTTCGAGAAAGGAGAGAAAATCATCCAAATTCTCCTGGAAGCTGGCTTTGCTATTAAGAAAAGTAAAGTGAAGGGACCTGCTCGGGAGATCCAGTTCCTGGGAGTGAAGTGGCAAGATGGACGGCGTCAGATTCCTACTGATGTCATTAACAAAATCACAGCTATGTCCCCACCAACTGACAAGAAAGAAACACAAGCTTTCTTAGGTGCTATAGGTTTCTGGAGGATGCACATTCCTGAGTACAGTCAGACTGTGAGCCCCCTTTACCTGGTTACCCGCAAGAAGAACGATTTCTACTGGGGGCCTGAGCAGCAACAAGCTTTCACCCAGATCAAGCAGGAGATCGCTCATGCTGTAGCCCTCGGCCCAGTTAGGATGGGACCAGACGTGAAGAATGTGCTCTACTCTGCAGCCGGGAGCCGTGGTCTGTCCTGGAGCCTTTGGCAAAAGGTACCTGGGGAGACCCAAGGCCGAACACTGGGATTCTGGAGTCGGAGCTACAGGGGGTCTGAAGATAACTACACCCCAACGGAAAAGGAAATCTTGGCCGCTTATGAAGGAGTCCAAGCCGCTTCGGAGGTGATTGGTACGGAAGCACAACTCCTCCTGGCACCCCGACTACCAGTGCTAGGGTGGATGTTTAGAGGAAAGGTTCCCTCCATCCACCATGCTACCAGTGCTACATGGAGTAAGTGGATTGCCCTCATCGCACAACATGCCCAAGTTGGGAAACTAGATCGCCCTGGGATTTTGGAAGTGATTACAAATTGGCCTGAAGGTGAAAGTTTTAATGTCTCAGATGAAGAACAAGAACCAGTGACCCGGGTTGAGGAAGCTCCACCATACAACCAGCTGCCAGCAGAGGAAACACGTTATGCTTTATTCACCGACGATTCCTGTCGCGTCATAGGGATGAGTCGGAGGTGGAAAGCAGCTGTATGGAGCCCCACACGACAGGTCGCAGAGGCTACTGAAGGAGAGGGTGGATCCAGCCAATTTGCCGAACTCAAAGCCATTCAACTGGCCCTAGGTATTGCAGAGAGAGAGAAGTGGCCAAGGCTCTATCTGTATACTGATTCTTGGATGGTAGCCAATGCTCTGTGGGGGCGGCTGAAGAGATGGAAAGAGGCGAACTGGCAGCGTAGAGGAAAACCCATTTGGGCTGCTGAAGAGTGGAAAGATATCGCTACCCGATTAGAGAAACTACCTGTGAAGATTCGCCATGTAGATGCCTGTGTCCCCAGAAGTAGAGCTAATGAGGAGCAGCAAAACAATCAGCAGGTAGATCAGGCTGCAAAGATAGGGGAGTTGAAGATAGACCTTGACTGGGAGCACAAGGGAGAGTTGTTCCTAGCACGATGGGCCCATGATGCCTCAGGCCACCAGGGTAGAGATGCCACCTATAAGTGGGCACAAGACTGAGGGGTGGATCTAACCATGGACAGCATTTCTCAGGTTATCCATGGCTGTGAGACGTGCGCTGCCATTAAGCAAGCCAAACGGGTGAAGCCCCTCTGGTATGGAGGGCGGTGGTCCAAGTACAAGTATGGGAGGCCTGGCAGATTGATTACATCACGCCGCCTCAAACCCGCCAAGGCAAGCGCCATGTGCTGACCATGGTGGAAGCCACCATGGGATGGCTGGAAACCTACCCTGTGTCTCATGCTACAGCTCGCAACACCATCCTGGGCCTTGAAAAGCAGGTCCTTTGGAGGCACGGTACTCCCGAGAGGATTGAGTCAGACAATGGGACTCATTTTAAAAACAATCTTATTAAAACCTTGGCTAGGGAACATGGCATTGAGTGGGTGTACCATATCCCCAACCATGCACCAGCTGCAGGTAAAGTGGAGAGGTACAATGGATTGTTAAAAACCACCCTGAAAGCATTGGGTGGGGGGTCTCTAAAAAACTGGGAGCAGCATTTAGCAAAGGCCACCTGGTTAGTTAACACCCGAGGTTCCACCAACCGAGCGGGTCCTGCTCAGTCTGAGCTCCTTAATATCGTAGATGGAGATAAAGCCCCAGTGGCCCATGTCAGAGGTTTGTTGGGAAAGACAGTATGGATCAACCCTGCCTCGAGTACAGGCAAATCCATCCGTGGGATTGTTTTTGCTCAAGGACCAGGTTATAC
The DNA here is from genome assembly GCA_024734555.1 of Trochalopteron elliotii. NCBI lineage: Eukaryota > Metazoa > Chordata > Aves > Passeriformes > Leiothrichidae > Trochalopteron > Trochalopteron elliotii. The sequence continues at coordinate 6,677,408 of JANPWX010000064.1, forward strand.
ATGGTGGATAATGCAGAAAGATGGAATAACACGCTGTGTACCTCAGGGAGATCTGAATGTGGGGTGAGACTCATATGTAAATGTCATTGTTTGCTGAACGTTACTACATGAAACAGAAGGAAACTTATAAGTGTCAAAGGTCTGAGCAAGTAAGATGGAAGGAAATGTGTAAGTGTTGAAGGTTTGAGTAAGTGAGATGCAAGTTTTTTTATTGTATGTTCACGATATGGGATAAGGAGTGGAATGTCCTGGGTTGACGGTGCCTCTTATCCCAATCGTGCAGCTTTATCTCTATGTACTGCACTGTTATGTCTAACAGCTGCCCCACACCCCCCCCCTCGGCGGGCTGTTTTGCCGCCGTGGGGCTACTTACTTTGGGCTTTGCTGCGAGCTCAGCTTTGCTGCTGGCTGGGCTTTGCTGCTGGCTTTGTTTTTGCTTTTGCTGGTTTTCGCTGCTTTCGGTTTTTTTTCCCTTTTTCTCTCCCTTTTTTCTTCCGCCCCCCCCCGAAGATCATTGGACTGGCTCCGGACCTGACCTGGGAATATCTGGGGGTCCCCAATGCCTGAGACAGAAGCTCTGTGCCCTCCCTTCACAGCAAGTGCTTGAGTATTTTTCTTTTCCCTTGTGTTGGGGAGTGTTTTGTTTATTTGTCAATAAATAGGTTTTTTCCACTTCTCCTCCGAGGAATTCCTTCTCAAACCCAGAGCTGGGGGGCGGAAGGGGTAGTGGAGGTTTGTTTTCTGGGGGGCTCCTTCTGGAGACCTTCCCTTAATTTGTCCTAAACCAGGACACCATTCCTCAACGTTTCTTTAGAAACCAGGTGTACAAACACCTCACTGCAATAAGTATGGAACTGATCTCCTATTCCATCCCATGTATTCACTAACTACGTAGAACTACAGTGCAAAGCCTTTAAATGATTTCCTTAATTTCATGAATTAAGGCAGGCTGGGGATAGTGAAACAGACTACTATATAACATTTAGCTAGCATTAAAACAGTTTCCAGTGATGACATATCCATCACCATAACTCAAGTGGAAGCAACAACCCTCAGCAACACCAACGGAAAAAACACCCTCTCTGCCTCCCACCCGTAACACCTAAGATAATGCCCCAACTCTTACTTCATCACTATCAAGAAGAAAACAAGCAACAAACCAGGGAAGGAGCAGAGGCAGTAAAAAATGTCTCTGTCCTCATTTTTCATTTACTGGCACTCAACAGTTGTGCCACCCTGATTTCTTCATATTTTTCAGCACAAACATGAGCCTGTTCACAGAAACGTGACAGGATAGAAACACTGAAGCATTTTTCTTTCAGCGGAACAAAGCCAACATTAAGCAGGAGCAGACTCTCCCTGCTTGTGGCTCTTCCTGTGACAATGTAGTTTTGCGTTACGTTGAGGGTTACAGCAGGCTGCTCAGACACTTTCATTCATCACTTGGGGGAACTTCAGCTCCCTCAAGCCAATAAAAGGTGTGAAAACTTGCCTTGGTGAAGTACTGAAAAAGTAATTTCCTACAGGAGTGTGCTCTGGTGTTTCCTGCCAGAACAATGAAGATCACTCCCAAACTTCTGCTAAGGTTTTTTGCAGACTGCCAGCCACCCCAGCTGCTCCAACAAGGGTTACTATCTCAGCAGCACAACTGCCCACTGCAACCCCTGATCCACCAGGACACTGACTGGGCATTCCCAAGGATTTCATTCAAGGTCCTTTCTTCATGTCTGCCACAGCATGGAGCCAAGCATGTTACACCTCTCCTGTGGCAAGATGAGAACCTCCTCCCACCTTTGAAAAGAACCAGAGAAAGAAATTATGAAATCCAGTCCCTGCAAACCCCCCTGAAAGTTGTCTTTCGGAGGCACCTGCCAGCACATGAGCTGCTCCTGTGCACACGTGTAGAGCTTTATGCTGTTTCCAATTACCTGACTCATTCATATTTATATTTCTAGTGCTTATTTAGTGATTCCTTTGGAGAAAGCCTCTGGGCACAATAAGGCTGCTGAAATACTCTAAAGCCACTATTCTGTGGCCTGATTTTACTAAATTGTATTATTTTTAATAAAGATCACAAATAGGCAAATAGAAACTGTTTCTGTAAGCAGAATAACACAGATTTCCATGGAAGGGCTTACTTCATATGTTCAATAGCACCTGTGCCAGTCAGGATTTTCCTTACTGCCACCAAAAATAACAGAAATCAGAATTTTTAAAACTGATCTGGTATTCCATCTCATTTATTTCACTATCAACAAAGTAAGCAGCAGTTAAAAGGATTTTCTATTGCTGGGAGTCACCTTCTGCCCTATATATTGCATCTAACCATGAGAAGCACCTGGCTGTCACCAACAATGGAACTAAATGACTTCAGTTGTCTCTGCATCGCTACTGTACAGTTTTAAATTAAATGTAATGCTGAGCTTGCAGGCTGTCCACAGAGGAGATAGCCTGGAGAAGACACGTTGCCCCATCATTTTTGACTCCCGGAGCAGTATGCTTCTAGTTGTCAGTGCCTCTTCAGTGGGCTGCAGCTCCATTCCCATGAGACTCTACTGTGAGTGAATTCCCTGCTCTCGTTTAGGTCCTCAAGTGTGTTGCTTGGCTGATGAAATCTAATTATGGAGCTATTATTAGCAGTTGGCTTTATTAATGGTGTTTTATTTTAGGGCAAATGATACATTTTTTGTTATGTCCACCCCCCACTAATGTGATGGCACTGGCTATCTGTATGCAATGTTCTTGTTTAATTAATCAGGAAAGTAACTTTTGCTATTGAACCACTAGTGACTTTATAAGTTTACCTACACATTTCTAGTAATGTCTACTCCAGCTCCACTAATACTAACCCAAATGTGAACGAACTAAACTAAAATGCTGTGTAAATAATTGTGTGTACTTTCCTGATGGCTTATATCTCAACACATCAATCTTTCAGAAAGGGCTTCAGCTGGCAGCTAGAAAGCTATTAAAAGCCAGTTTATAGTGCCACTACTAGCACACAAAAACTGCCCACCGTTGGTTCCAATACCCTTGGGTTGGAGATTTACTGCCCCCTTAGCACTCATTTTGCCCCGATGATTTCAGTGCATTCTCCATCTGAACACAGCTAAGTACAAGGTTGCAATGATGACAGACCACCACTGTTTCTGTATCATGGCTGAATAACATGCCACCAATTACTCAGGTCATGCCAGGGAAATGAACAAAGAAATGCAGTCACATCTCTGTGACCAGCTCTGAGCCTCAGGACTGGTATCTGAGGAATCAAAGTCTTTTTCCCTGCTGTCCAGGATATCACATTCATCTCCAAGACAAGTTACTATGGCAACTAAACCTGGGCTTAGTGGATGAAGGCATTGCTGTGCAACTCAGTGTTTATTTTGCCAGTAATATGGCTGGGATATGGCTGTACATGGAAGGTGGAAGTATCAAGGATTTTTTTATCCCTCTGCCCTTCACTGTCTTACCATAGACAAAAAGAATGACTTTAGCACCTAAAGTCATATCTACTTGGATATCAGCTTTTCTGCTTAACTCAGTACCAGTTGCAGGGTATTGGAACAAGCTGGACCGAGATGTAAAAGCAAAGATCGCAACTCACGCTCTTTGCTCACTCTTCATGGGTGAATTTTTACCCAAGCCCTGCTTCATTCACCCACACAGAAGTGACCAGAGCCATCACTAAAAGTCCCAGGCGCAGGGCTCCAGCACCACTGCATAGCTGCTGCCGAGACTGAACAGCCTGGGCTGCCTTGAGTTTGCTGAATTCAGGTGACCTGAAAAGCTTTTTAACATAGTAAGGATCAGAGCAGACTTTGAAACACTCACCAAGCAAGCCTCGGGTGCTCCCTCTGCCCCTCCTCCCACAGTACAGAATGGGAACTAGAGAACCAAGGTGCCCAGCCTGCTTTTCCATGCCTTGGCCCTGGCCCTGCAACACTGCAGTAAAGAATTTGTATGTCTCTGTGGTCAGCTACAAAGGCACAGACTAAAAAGATACTTTGTTTGGAGTTTGTTGGCTTGTATTTTTTCTTTCTTTGTTTTTGTAAAGGCTGAAACTCCATGAGAATTCAACTTAATAGAATTCTTTACTCCTGGAAATCAATATCAATGAACTGTAGCTTTACGGTTTACTGGTATTCCTCCAATAGCCAAAATTATTCTCCTTCCTCATTATCTGGAACATAAGATAATGTCTGTGTGGTTAGGACTAAAGATTTAACTGAATGTACCCCTCACTGCAAATGTTTACAATGGCTTCAATACCTGCTAATTGCCATAGGTATTGCTAAGGCATATGCTCTCCCAAGAAAAACAAGAGTTTGGAAAAGAAGTAGAACATTCGTCTTGTCTTCAAAGCCTGCAAACATTTACTACCAAATTAATAATTTCTGCCAAGTCAGTGCTGGATATCACATGCCAGTAACCTGGAACTTGTCATTCACTGGATAACTAGAAAATGCTCTTCCTTAGCACTGCCCTTTGAGTGAAATGACTTCTTTCTAATCCAACACCTTTTCTTCACACCTCAAGTGTTTCTTGAAGTGCCTTCAAAAGCTTTACCCAGCACAAAATCCTGCAGTATCTGAGGTTGCTGTTATTCCAATGAATCTTGTGCTCCTGCATCTCCCTGAAAGGAGGCCAGGTAGGAAAAGGGAAGAAGGGCTTTCTGCAGGCCTGTAGATCATGCTTCTAAGGAAAAGAGACAGGAGGAACAAAGAGAGTGGACACGTCCATGTCTCCTGAACATGGCTAAGCTTTTTCAACATTTTGGACTAGTAAGGACCAGACCTCTCCACCTATCAAACTGCAATGAAGGAGAATGTACATGGACTTGCTTTGTTTTAAATTCAGTCTCTCCTCACTACACAGACCTGTGAGCAAACCAGACTTAGGTTATTTGTTGCCCAGAAATGATCAAACATTTTTTTTATTTTCAAGTGATTCTGTCAGAGAATTAATAATAACCTAAAAAGGGGATGTACCAGAGATTGACCAAACTACAATCTGTAAGTGTTGCTCTTGCCTCTAGGAAGGCATCTTTGGAGAATTTGGAGAAATAAGAACTTCAGAGAATGAAGAGAAATCCCTACCAATTGCATGACCCCAGTGTCTTGCTCAGTTTTGGAACTTTCTTTGCCCCATCTTCAGGAGAAGACAAAGAAGAATGCTTTTCCAAATACTACAGACTGGAGAAGCTTAGTTACTAAGTTAGTCTTTCCTCTGGAGACCTCTAAGTCTAGTATGAAACACAGTTATTGCTGTTTATGCAGACACAGATGTAAGAAGACAGAGAAGGCTTAGGCAGACCACTCAGAAACCAGGGAAAATACACACCATTTAGATCAGAAGATGAGTAGTTACAAAAACCAGAAAATTAAAGCTTCCTAGACAGTAAACCAAAGACTAAAGTCAACTAGCTCTACAATAGTAATATATTAGAACACTTTTCAATTTCCATCCTTACACAGTGTTAGCACTTCTGGCAAAAATGACCCTGCTGGACTGCCTTGAGGAAGAGGTCAGACATCATGAACCACAAAAATGGCTCAGAATCACCAATTCTGACTTCTCAGACATTCTATTTAAGCTACACTACCAGTCAGCAGATATGTGGCAGCTCCCATGCTGCTCTCATTTACTTCATAAAAGCAAATTAGGCCCCAAATCTGACTTCCTATAATGAGAACTAACCATGAGGGAAGCAGCTGACAAGCACCATGACAAAAAAGAGGAAGTATAAATGTAGTAAACTTCAACACAAGCAGCAAATCCAGAAAGAACTGAAATGGTAAGCAAATTCAATTTTCAATTCATTATTTTATTACACTGGGAGAAGACTGTATTATTAACACACTCGCCCACACCTAGTCTCTTGAAGTACCAATGAAGTTACTTCATCTGCACCCACTGAAAACCATCACAAAAATATTCATTCAATGAGCTCCTACCATTTAACAAGCTAAAATACATTAGCATTAATTTTACACTTGCAAAAAGGAGGAGAAAATCTATTCTGGACACGAGGATCATGAAGATGTATGTTCAAGTAGAGTGTGAATATGCCCTGAAAACATAAGTACTGAGGAGCAAAATCAAGAAGGCAAAAAGATGATAAAAAAGAGCTGATGAAGCAAAGCAAAAAATTCAGTGACCCTGAAAGTCTGTGAAGCTTTTGAAACATCAGGCTTTTTGCTTTGATGCCATGTTCTGCCAATAAATCAAGAAAAGCCCAAGAACCCAGTTGCAGATTTAGTGAGTTTCAGGGTGTATGGAAAAGTCAAATCAACTTGCGATGTTCTGCTTCTTGTGTAATGATAAAGGCACAGCTTCCCTACGTGGCTCCAAGCACAGCACAAAATGGAAGTGCCTGCAGTCTCCAGGCAGTGCAGACAACACAAAAGCCAGAACAATGCTCGTGCCAAACATGGTTAATATGATCATATTGCATTACAGTCATTGTAGTGACATTGGACAAATGTTATGTTGCATGAGGCTATACAATAATTGGGCAGTAATCAGTAAAAACATTAAGTCCCGTTTTAAAACTGCTTCATCAGTAGCTATAAAACAACATCCCAATAAAGAGCATAAAACTAAAAAGAACTGAGATTAACAAGGCGTGTTATGGCAGTTTAGAAAAGTCACTTTAGCAATACAGAATTGAACAACACTATTTAAAACAATGACCAGAGAAGATTTACTACTCCATATTTTAAAAAGAAAGGAAATAAAAAGCAGCTATTCCAATGGCCTAGTTTTCATAGAAAATATGTCATGCTGGTAAGCAAAATACAGCGCCTCAATGCTTCCCAAAAAAAGCACTATATATTGGATAGTTGACTATAGCACTATCAGTCCCTAATCAGATAACCTTGCATGGACAATGCTAATCACTGAAAAGAAGAATGAGAGAAAAAGAAACATTAGAAAAAGCTTTGGCCGATATTCAAATATGAATTTTGACTGTACAAGTAGGTATATTTATGGCAGAGTCCAAGAATGATCAGACAAGCCATTACAGAATGAAAGCAGATCCTTCCAAGTTGTTTTTATCAGGCTCTGAATACATCACCTCATTTTTAGTAGGGTTCTGGTATCATGTGCAGTTAACATATAATTATTACAGAACTGTGATTGCATCATTAGTAGAAGTTTAATTATATCATTGACATTAGTGATGCCATAACATCAAGCTCAATAATAGTTCATAACAAAACCTACAATTAGCACAATTTTTCCTCCCTTTTACACCAACCAAAAGTGTTCAGCTTGGAGAAGCCTAATAGTCCATACAGAAGTGAGCTAGGGCTGAACCTGAAAGGATTGCTGGCTGGTAATTTAGTAATATGGTAATTAAAGTCTTTTCATGATGTAATTACACATCAACTACAAAAGGACAGCTGCTATACAACACTGCCAGGGTACGTGGCATGAAATGATTAGATTTGAGAAGCTTTGGTGGATAAACTGAATACCACAGACATAAGTCTGAGGTATAGCTGGCACCACACAGTATATTATTATTCAAGTCTCACACTTAACGTTTTCTTAGTCTCACTGTGATAGTAAGTTTGTTGCACATACCTGGGTCCTCTGACAGCAGAAGCTGTTCAAAACCCACCTTTAAAAGCTTCTGCTGTTTTGAAGTTCCCTAAAATTATAAAACCTAACCTTCTGGGGAGAGGCAGAATAACTGAGATTTGCATGAACCCAAAATGTTTATTTCCCACACAAAACCTTCTCTCACAGATTCCTATCTGTGGGAACCTTGATTTATTTGCAGGCTTTTTCCAGTGGGGTAACAGAGAGGGAAGAAGGAGAATGAGGACAGGGGAAAGGCACAAATGAGTAGGTGAACTCAAAGAAACTAGGAACTAAGGGTTTCATCATCCAGTTCCAAGAGCAACAAGAGGAACTTCTTTTCCCCATTTCGAGGGAAAAACCCACCCTTCTCAAGAGCAAATAACTATTTTGAAGTAGTTGAAGTAGTTTCCTTATTGTATTTCTCACTGCCCTCACTTTTAACTGTACAAACAACAAAGTTGACCACACAAGGCATGAGACAGCAAAAAGAAATTTATTTTTCAACTAACACAAGTAAAATTTCTTGACTACATAACTGGGCTCTTCAAAATACAGGAATGCACTGTGCACCCCGGCAGTGGGCAGACGACCTCAGAGTGGCTCGTCTAGTCCTAAAATGTCCTTTTTGTCATGACAGCAACTCAGATGTTTTGCAACAGCTGTTTTTTTCCCCGTAAGTGGGAAAGAGGGAATTTGGTGGGACAAAGATCCAGACAAAATGATCTACACTTTAAAGCTTTAAAACTTCTTTTGAGCTGGGAAGTCTAGGAATAGACTTACCTGAAAATGTAAGATTTTGGAATAATTCTCCTCAGCGTATGAGAGATTTTCTGCGAGGTCCATTTGAGAAGTGCAAAAGCAAACTATTTTGAAACTGGAGGGACTTTATTACCTTATTGTATTATTTATTACGTTTTACTTTATTATAACAAGATGTTAGGAATGAGAATTTGAATCCTGGTTCAAACAACATCCAAGCTTGCTGACGGCTTCCTTTTTGATTCCTGCTCTCCCTCTTTTTCTGAAGAGATATTCTGGGTGGACTTAATGAACATGTCAAAGTTTTTGAAGACTTAGTATGTTTAACTACAGTTACACCAACGCTCTGGCAACAACTCAAGATCACTGCCAATAGGAATGTCTTGCCCTTGGGTATCAGAGGCTGCAGTGGAGTTGAGGCTGCTCTCTGGGAGCACAGAAGGAATCCTAAGGGAACTGAAAGCAGCCAGTTCCAGTCATTTAAGAACAAAGACCTTGACTACTCAGAAGTAAGTTCTGCATGACCAGTTTTACACAGCACACTTTTAAGAGACAATAAAGTAAATTAGCCAACTCAAAGAAAGAGACTCAACTGCACTTCAAGTGCAATAGCACAAGAAAACATGATTATTTCTAATTTAATGGCAGGAGAGATAGAATGTAGTTCAGCCAGTAGTTCTGTCGACCAGACAGGTGATCACCTCAAACATGTTTGCAGCTACTATGTGAGGAGTCACGTGACATTTGATACAAAAAGGAGATTCAAATATGTCACTTGTCAGCAGAAACTGGGTGAGCAACTTGCAACATATACAGCAAATTTAGCATCTTAAAAACAATCACCAACATGAGAAGAACTGGAATTTTATGCACAAAGGATTTATCTGACTTCCTATACAGTGTAAAGCAGCAAAAGGCAATAAAAATCTTAGGTTTAAACTACAAAACCCTTAACTTTTGATTGTCGTCTCTGTAACTACGTGGGTGTACACACTACAAACATGAACTGCATGCACAAACCTTAAACACAAACTCATTAACCACAGCAGTCTTCACCTAAAGACAACATGGTTCAATACCTCTGCAGATGTTAATTACTCAGCTATTAATGAACAGAATACAAGAGCAGTTCATATTGCATGGGAACTCTTCTCCCTGCCCTGTTTATGTAGTGCACTGGCAAAAGAAACACATGAAGTCTGAAGTCTTGCAAGGAGAGCCTCGTCATCTCTCTCCAGTGTTGGTAAGGGCAGAGTTAGAAAGGGGGAAAGAATGCAAATGAGAGATTTCCAGTGTGCTCCTATCTTTAGCAACATCAGAAGACAAAGACATGAGTCTTCAAGCACCCAACTTCAAAATAAAACAAAGCAACAGCTCCTGAGCAACAGCATTAAGTTCTGAGAAATGGACAAGTACATGAGCTAGAACAGAACAAGGCAAAAACCCCATACTGTGATAGCCTGTCTCCCTCTCCCATTCCCCCAAGGCAAGGGTAGCAGCTCTTTGCTTACTGATCACTACCTTCAATTACATGAAAATCTGAAATGGCCTATCAAGACTAAGCCTGGCAAGAGGAGCCACAGGACTTCCAGCAGAACAAATGCAGCCTTACCAGCTCTTCCAGATGCAGTCACCTTGTCAGTGCTCAACACACAATTCTACTGCACACCCAACACCTCTTCTGTTTCAATGGCTTTTCAGCACCTTTCCACTTCTCTGCAAACATCAAGTTATTCAGAAACTGCTACAGGACCAGAAGTGCTGTCAGTTTCCCTAATTGCAACCACTGCTCAAGATACTGGAACGCTACCCCTGGCACTTGCATTCGTTTCTATGAGAAGTGCTAAGTGTTCAGCCAGAAGAAGAATCTTCTTCTGATGCTGTCTGCATTTAAGGAACTAAGGAACTCAGTAACACCAGGACTGGGGAGTTTGGGGTGAAGGATTAGATGGGGTGACAACACACTTACCTGCTATCACCAGCGTTTGCCACATAAAGCTTCCCCAATAAATACACCACCACTAGGGCTGTGCAGCCGCCAGAAATGTTATACACGGTCCTCTCTCGCTCTATTTGCAAATCCTGTGGGAAAAGAGAACAAGATTTATAAAGACAGCATTGCAATTAATGCCTGAGAAAATGTAGTCTCCCCTAAAAGCCAAAAATACAACAGAGTCTTTATTAAATGGTATGTCCCACTGTCTGTCTTTTCTTGCAACTATGGTGACATGAGCTGGGAGAACAGAAAGTTGAGGAGCACCTACTACTTATACAAAGACATTCGGGAAAAATCAGGTCAGAAGACTGTAAAACATCAGGTAGTAAGGAATAAATGGCAACTCTCAGGGATGCAAGAGAATTTGCTATAGCAAAAGCACAACGAAGGCAAAGATAAATGAAGCTTAACAACAGGTACCTGGTGGTATAATTGGAGAGTGCTTTACATAGACAGCAGATAATTAATGAGACCCAGCTACAACATGAATAACTACCTACTTCCCTAGAGGAATGCTAGGACTATGGCGTATACACCTTAAGAACAATAGCAAGATGCATTTGTGTTACAAGGCTACCCTTCAGAAACACAGGGAATGAGTGGATGCTAATCTGACTCTGAGTGGAAGAAATATTATATATTAAGGAAATCCTTCTGCTTAACAGAAGTGGAGAACACAAATTATACTTATCAACAGTCAATAAAGTCCTGGAAAGAAAAAAATACCCATAAATACACATACACATATATATACACGCATATACAATGACCCAAGAAAGCTTACAAAACACAGAACAAGTAAGTAAATGAGCTACTTTGATCCATACATTTCATTCCATCCATACACTGAAGTGTATGCCAGTGAATTAATTCTGCTGTCTGCAGTTAAGCTTCAGGTAACAACACACTAGAAATTACCCTTCTCTCCTGTGTTCAGAACCAAACCCCATTTCAAACTGGTCTGTCCTTATAATACTGGATTCAAACAGGGAGCATCATTTAACATCACTATTGCAAGTACTGGCAGATCTTTCCCAGTTAAAGCCTGCCTACTTGTATGTGATTTTTAGCACAAATATATGTTTGCTCCTGTGTCTGTGCATACACACAGATCTATACTTCAGCCATTTTCATATCTGAACCAAGCAACAAACAGCTCAAAATGTTCATGCCTTAGAGTATGGAATTTGGAGCTTTATTTCAGAGCTAATTTTATCTGAAGAAAAACATGACAATAAATACAAACCATGACAGCTGCAATTTGATTGAAAATCTGCAGAGGTAGGAGGAGGACCCTGTTCCATGCTTTATCTTCTACAAATTTCAGGGGAGAGAGGTGACCTGGGGCAGCCGCCAGGATGCTCAGCAGCTCTCGGGCACTGTCCTGAGCCAGTGGGCAGAGGTGTCTGTCACAAATAACTCGGTGACTCCTCGCTGGCCAATGCACATACACCCTATTTGTGCCATGAACACAGTGCTGAGTACTGTCCCACTGGGCCATCCTCAGCTGTGTGTGCAAACATGTGGCTGCCACAGGGACACGGGTTCTACAGCACTCAACAACTTTTTTTTTTGTGGGGGAGGGGAGGGGGGTGGTGAGGACCAGGAGGAAAACACCTCCAAGTTATAAATGATATCTTGCAGAACCTTTGGTCACAGACACGGGGCTGTTATAAATGCCTCTTTATCTAATCTTGCCATAGAGAAGCTGATTCTCCTCCCCATGGTTTCTATATATTTTTAAATAAAGCTGAAAAGAAGAGTTCAAAGGAAGCAGACATTTCTAACCATCAAAATAATTTAAACTTACAAATACTATGGATTTTCCAAGCACTGCCAGGAATTTTAAGAAACCTTCATTTTCATAGTTGAGAATATGCTCCAAGACCTTCAAAGAATGTGCAATTCCTCACCTGGTTTCAGCTCTGTCATACATATACTTTGCAAGTGCTGGAATGCCTAAATTAAAATTTATTTCTTCCAATAACCAGAATTCAGAAACATATATTAAAGGAGAGAAGATGGTAATTCTTAGGGCCTCTTTTTCAGAATTTCCTTGTCTTAAACTACACCTGTGTACTGGGTTTTCTCAAATCATTGCTGTTGTTTGTCTCCCCATCTAGAACTTCAATTTACTACCATGACTTGTCAGAGTACATTGAGTGTCACGTATGATTCAATATTACATACTTTGCTTGACCTTATCTTTTTCAGCAGCAAGGAAAGAGGGCAAGGCTTTCCAACAGCTCAAGATTTCAGGGGGAAAAATAAAGCAAAATAAAATTAAGCTCACCAATGCCACCAGCTCATTCTGATGTAGAGACATCCACTTTTAATGAAGTACTTTATAACAGCGGTGCTGGGAAAGCAGTACAAATTGGGCAGAAGCCCCAAAATGCCGTTAAAGCCTGTATGAGTGTAAAGGGGCTCATTCTAGACAGAGTGTATACAAAGCTTTCCTCATTTTCCACCCGGAGAATTATTTCAGAGCAAGTGGATTTTTGTTGTTGTTGGCAGTTCGTTTTGTTTTTCCGAAGCAGCAGTTAATTTAGTTGGAGCTGTGCCGTCCGTGCCGGGACACGTGCTGCAGCGGGCGGCAGGTGCTCCCAAGGATTGTCCCAGGCCTAGTCCCGTTTCCCAGGTGCAGGATGCGGGAGGGCGGAGCACAGCCTGCAGAGGACACCGCGACGTACCGAGCAGGTGAGGGCGAGCAGGGCGGCTTTCCGCACCGAGCCCGGCAGTGGCGAGGCGCCGGGAGAGCGGCGGGAGGCTCGACCCGGGCCGGGCCGGGCTCCCCACAAGCAGTGACCGCCCCGCGGAGCCACGGCGGGCCCGGCGCGGGCCGCTCCTGCCACCTGGCGGAGGCTGCGCGCAGCGGCCGCCGCTCCCGCCCGCGAGCACCTCTTGCTGACGATCCCCTCGAGCCCCCTGCCAAGGCAGAGTCGCCTACAGGAACCAGGTGGGTTTGGAATGTCTGCAGAGAGGGAGACCCCATGACCTCCCTGGGCAGCCTGTTCCAGTGCTCTGCCACCCTCAGTGTGAGGTGAGGTTGAGGTGAAACTTACTGTGGTTTAGTTTATGGCCATTGCTCCTCATCCTGTTGCTGGGCACCACTGCAAAGAGTCTGGCACCATCCTCTGGACACCTGCCTTTCAGATATTTATGCGCATTAATGAGATCCCATCTCAGTCTTCTCCAGACTAAACAGCCCAGCTGCCTCAATCTCTCCTCATAAGAGAGATGCCCCAGTCCCTCAATCGTCTTTGTTGCCCTGTGCTGGACCTGCTCCAGCAGCTCCTTCTCTTTCTTGTACAGAGGAGCCCAGAACTGGACACAGCACTCCAGATGTGGCCTCGCCAGGGCTGAGCAGAGGGGCAGGATCACCTCCCTCAACCTGCTGGCCACTCTTCCCACACTCTTTTCATCTATATTTGTCCTCAGAGCAGTGGCCTTTCCTCCAGGTTCCCAACATTGCTATGACAGAAAGCAGCTTTACACACGGAGTGTTAGGTATCTGGTTAAAAAAAAAAGTTTCAGAAAGCATAAACATAAAATTAATTCCTTAGCATGCTTTACATCAAACACCTGTAATTCTATTTAAACTCTCAATTCTACTGGCTATGTAATGAGAGGAAACTTTTTAAAAAGTGAACTGTACAACACATGCCATTCTCTCAAGACTGTTCAATTAATTAAAATGGCATCGGATCTAGAAAAAGCACCTGTCAAGATTTCATCTAAGTAAAAAAGTTAATAAAGAAGAAAATCATACAATGATTTGTATGATAACAGACTAGTTCTGTGCCATTTTTTCCTATCTAAAATTAAATGGGGTTCAGAGTAGAATAGGCGCTTTCTCCCCCTAACCCTTCTTGCTAATACGTACAACATGACACATGTATACAAGGGAAAGGACTGTAATTTGATGTTTCTATCCAATATGGAACTGCATTTGGAAACATTCCTCCTGGCTCCTTTGAACTGAATTTATAAATGCACACCTTAAAACTCAATAGATGAAAATTAGAGGATTTGATTTATGACACCTTCAGAACTTGAGCATATTTATTTCCTTTTAACTGGAACAATTGTGATACTGACATTTACTGTTTTTTAGACAGGCCATTAAATTATCTGAAAACACAGTACAAACTTGCTAATCCCAGTTTCAACACAGAAAACATAATTTGGATGTACTTCAAAAAGGGGACAATTTAATTGCTAAATGTCTAACTTAGGCAATAACAATCTGTGTCAGCTTTCCACAGTGTTTTACTGCATGTAGTTGTTAGACAAGAACTGTCAAAGAAACCCATATCAAATAAAGGAAAAATAATTTTTAAAAGCCTTTTGAAAGCCATGAATTGCATTTTATTTGAGACTTGAGGGAAAAACAAGGAGACCTTAACTAGAATTCAAAACCACATTGGGGAAAAAAAATACTGGTATACTAAATGCTCCCAGGAAAAGGGGACAAAGTCATCATCAGGTAAACCTGTCAGGTCGGATTTGAAAAACAGTATCTTTATCTCATTATTTTCACTCAGTTCACAAGAATCCTTTGCAGCAATTGGTGTTTCACAAAAAAACACCAAGAAGTCTGCCAACATGTCCAGGAAACCTGAGCTTTCACCAAGTGCCAGGTAAGCTGATATGCTCTGCTGGGACAAAACCCTTGTACACGCTGCACATCTTGACTGTGCTGACCTAACTCAACAACATCCATGACGATCCAGTACAAACAAGGGCTGATTAAACAATGTGCTGTGGAAGAGGCCCAGAGTCTTCCTGCAAAGACTAAAAGGAGTATAAGCTAGTAGGAAGTTAAATAAAGGCAGGAGGAAGATCAAGCACTGTAAGCACATATGAGAGACAGAAATGTTGATTTTATGAATCGCTCCCTTACACAGATAAAAGATAACACTCTTTTGCCTAAACCAAGTATAAGTGCAAAACTCCCCTCAGAGCTTAAAGTAGATACAATTTAATCATCTACGACTTTCCTTAAGCTGACCATTTTTATAAGCTTTCCTGTAAAATTTAATGCTGAAATTACATTGCATTGTGGTAGTAATTTGTTTATCAAAGACGATGAACTTCAGCCCTCTAACATAAAGCAAGTGGGAATTAAGATACTGGATTTGTAGCATACGAACAAAGACGCAGGGAGGAAGATGTTCTGTTTAGTTCAGTTTAGAAAGAGAGAACAGATTAGTATGAGCTATACAAGGAATACCTGAACACTATAACTGTACTGAGTTATCCAGAGTTTCTGCATTTGTCTGCATCTGTCTACCCCCAGAAGCCCTCACAATCAGATCTCTAAACATAAGCTGAGATGGTCTTCTGTGTGAACACCTGCCAGAGATGTGAAGTCAAAAAAGGCAGTGCAATAACAGCCCTGTTCACTCAGACACATTCAAGAAGGCAGCAATGGGTAATGCACATGCTGCTCTCCTAAGAGAGGTAGAGTATTGAAACAGCCCTTCTATACTCTGTTACTTTCAATGCCCAGTCCCAAAAAACTCCACTTCTCATCTTGCTTGCACTTGGAGACAGTTCACCAGGAGAGAATCACCTCACGCTCTCAGAGCCTGACACTCTTCTGGCCTCAAAAATTACACCAAGTGAAGCATGAAATTGGTGTTCCTCTTAAGCATGCTCTGAACCCACCAGGGTGCAGTGGATGGGCATGGTCATCTTCTCCCTCATCTTCTCAACAAAAAAGGGAGCAATCTAGTCCTCCTTTCTGAAAAGGTGTGCTAAACTGAGAGATTTTCATGCATAGTCCTCTTTCTTCTCATTTAGCAGAAACTGAGCCCACTACTCACAGTGCATAAATCTGCCCACACAACCCTCGCTGAAGTATGCCTTGGCCATGGCTGTGAATGCTGCCCCTGGACCGACCTACCCACCTGCAAGTCCAAACCCACTTGGTGGGTCTGCTTGCCAGCACTTCTTTGGGAAGAAAAGATCCACCAGAAGATAACTGTTACTCAGAACTCAAAGTGAAGTACTACTTGTAATAACTGTAGTCTCTAATTAAATGCATGTACTGGACAAAACACACATACATCAGGAAAAACAATGATCAGATATTTCTTTTCACACAACAAATAAAACCACTGGGAAACACTGAATAGTTCACAGTCCTTTTCAAATAAGAGGCTTTCCTGAAAACTACAGCAACAAAATTAAAAGAAGAAGAAGAAGAAGGAGATGAAGAAACAAAGAACAGTATCAGATCTCCCAAGACCTGATCCACACGTACCTGCTGGCAGGCTGGACCTTTGCTCTGCCTGACAAGAATTACTTTCAGTAATGTGGAGAAGTGAAGGGGGAAGTTGTGGAGGAACTACATCAACTACAGAAGAGAAAAAAACAGCTTCCATAGGTCAATAGATGGATATTCTGTTCCCATAGGGTCATGATTTCTTGACAGTTGTTCAGGCTGTGCACAAGTCAAGTGGGTGGCAGGAATGAACTTCATGCCCCACCTACACACAAAATCTGTCTCAGTGAAGAGCTGTTGACACTCTACAGACACTCCTCCAACACCAATGTGAACTATGGGTCATTGGACCAAGCAACCTTTGCTGCTGTTTTTGTAGGGCAATGAGGCTTTATAAAGTGCATGCCTATTTACTCAGCCTGCTAACAACTGCCAGTGCTGAAATCTACACTGTAAGGCAACACTGGTCTCTATCTTATAAAAGGAGGGCGAGAAGAAAATTAAAAAGAAGAGTATAATACATCAAAAATCCAAGTAATTCATAACCATTGCCACAATGCTACCTGGGAGTTAAGATGCAGCTCCTGCCTCACAGGGATCTATCTGGTAAGTTGTTGAGGCTCTTAAACAGTTCTGGTCACACTCAGATGGTGTTAAAGCAATGAAAGGGGAAAAGAACCCCAAAAAACAACAAACTTCATCGTCTCCAGGTCATGTGATTCAATGTGAACAAGGACTTCAGACCCTTGAGACATACATACCATTTCTTTGAATGCACTTTCTATGGCCCCAATAACCAGGCACTCATGTGGGATCTTCTTCTCAGTGAAGAAGCGTGTTGGAGGCGTGCTGGGTGAGCCCGGGGCTCCCACACCACCACGCAGGGAGGCCGCCCGTGTCAGTGTCCTGCTGTTGGTGGATGGGTTGTCAGGCTCCTCTCCCAGGCAGGTGGGTGGGAGGACAGCTGTGTTCCTCAGGATGTCCACGATCTCCTGCAGCTGCTCCAGGATATGGTGCTGCAGCAGTTTGGATGCGACCACAGCTGCCCCTGACCCAGCGTGTCCATCAAACAGGGACCAGTAGTACAGGTTGATCCCATCTGTATCCTGGAGAAGCAAGAGGGTGAGAAAAGGAAGGAAAAGAGATGGTCAGTGTCACAAAGTTGTGAGCAAGGTGACTGGTGGCACAGAGGAAGCAGGTGAAACACAGGTAACTTTCCCAGAGGTAACATTCTTTCTGAAATGCAAAAATACCCACAGTGTCAGTACAACTCTGGTTGAAAGAAAAGATGCTTATTTTTATGACACATCCCCACCACGATTTTCTTTTCCTTAACCTCTTAAAAAAAAGCCCAAGAAAAAAAGGGGTAAGAAAGGCTGAACTTACAATCTTTCTTACCTTATAGCCATCATAGGTTGTAGAAGAATAGCATTTGAATATATGATAGATCTACCACCATGAAAGATCAAAATTCTACATAAGACAGCACCTGATACTTAGTGATAGACCTTCTTTTTTTACTAGGCATGGGACAAAGGACCTCAGTTTGACATCCAGCAACAAACTTGAGCTCCACTTCCACAACTGGTAGATAAGGTCCATCCATGCTGGCAGACGGGACAACTCAGGCTTTCCCTGCCTATGCCAGCCCAGGAAACAACACCAGCACAGAGGTCCCTGAGGATGACAAATGCAAGTGGGATCAGCTGCACTTCATCTGATCTAGCCCCTATCTTCACTGCCTGGTTCTTCACAGTCTCCTAAAAAGTTTCCTGTATAGTACTGGAAACAGTGGGGTGTCCTATCACAGACAGGGCATCAACCCAGGACTGGAGGCAGAGTAGCTCTGGGCATCACAAGCTCCAATATGCCTGTAAAATACCAAGGCGCCATACTCTTGATAACCTTAACTTTTTGGGGGGAGAGAAATTCACCTAGCAATCCTCAGGTAACCATTTAAGGCATGATGATCCCCACTTTCATGACAGCATATTTGGCAGCAGCATAGGGAAAGATTCTTCCCTGTCTTTCCCTTCCCCTCAACTTTTTTTAATCCTGCACCTTCTCCCAGCTATGCAGAAATAGCTGTTAGTGGGGCTGCCTTGCAAGTCGGATACGGGTGGACTAACACAGATTTAGAAAGAAACAATTTTGCACGGGACAGGAATGAGGCTACACTGTTGTAAAATACCTCATAATAAGAAAGCATAACCTAGATCTCGCTGCAATGAAATAACCTCAAAATTGCATGTGCACATTACACTGCAGTCTAATTCAGGAGGACAAATGTGTTTTGTTTTGTTCATCCAAACACTGCTCCCTTACACTACAGATCAGCATAAAGTCTAGGCACCACCTGCATCCCAGCACTGCCTATTTCAAATTTATAGACAGGGCTGTGAACTGCAGCTCCTTTTACTTTCTGCTGTTTCAGCTGCTCCACTAAGAAGCCATGATAATAAAAATCACATAAAATTCGAGGTGGTTTTTTTTTTTTGCATACAGCATTGCTGATGTGGTAAAGTTCAAATATATTCCTAACCACAATACCACCAGCATAGTCATCTACACAGCAGAGAGCTCCTCCAAGAGGAGGAATTCATCAGTCCTCACACACTCTTCATCTCATTACTGAAATGCTGTGATAAGGGGTATTGTCCTAAAGTACTGTTTACTTACTATAGTAAGGATCACACAGGATACATCTTGGAATGATGAAAAAAACAACATGTGGCCACATTTCTGAACATGGTTCCTTGGCCAGACACCACCCCCTTCTCCTCCCGCACTTACCCAGCCTGGTAAATTCATCAAAAAACCTGTTGTGAAACTTTCCACCTGAAGGCAGGACTGGCAGTTGTACTACCTTGCTCTGGGCTCAGAATCCCTCCAAGTTCACACAACAGTTGGCTGCAAAATTCTGCATAAGTAATTTTTAACAGCTACCAGGATTAGCAATTTAAAAACTTGCTTGTAAAAATAGATTGCTATTCATGTAAAATGTAAAGTATTTTACCAACAGAAACAAGTTTTCCAAAGAGAAAGTATTCCAGTTGAAAACTGAAACTATTCAAAATGACAACACAGTGCCTCCTGGGATTTGTATATCAAACCACTTCTGCTCTCATTCTTCATTTAAGAGTTTGTTTCCCTGGCCAAAATCCATGTTATGATGCACCATGGACAATGCTTCCACAGTTTTTGTCCTCATGTCCTTTAAAGGTGCTACTCCTTTGGAAATGTGCTCTCTTTGGGGAGAAAAAACCCCAAGGCATTTCAACTCTGATTGAGATTGAAACATTCTACCTTCCACCAAAAGGAAGATATTTTGTCATTGTTCTCCCCCTGCCTCCAAACTAGAACAGAAACTTAGAAATAAGAACAAGTTTGATCCGCCCACCATTTTCATGAGTTCTCCAAAGCAAATCCCCCAGCAAAGTCTGTGTTACAGCTTTTCAGAAGAAAAAGGAAAACAGTTATTAACATAATTTACTCTCATTATTATGATCTCAACTCTGGATACGTCCTACAGTGATCAAGCCTCATGTGAATTTGGGAGTTAAATAAAGATAAGACTGGGACGCTTTAAAACAGATGAAAATAGCCCCTGACGAAAAGGGAAATTGAAATGTTACCACTTATTTCCTCTGAGCCAATGGGCAGCACAAATTTGGACAGAGAAGTTCACATGGACCTGAGCTGTATTCTCAGACTCTCACTGACACATGTCACCGTGGCATGGCCACATCAGCTATGCTGGTCCACTTATCTTGTCCTTTCTGGAGTAGTAATTTTTGAACAAAGAAGACGTTGTTACCAGTTCAGCTAAGTTCAGACACCTACACTGCACACCTCCGAGATAGTTCTCTAAATTGCTCTTATATTGGGTAGATAGAAAAACCCCTACATTTTCCGACTATAATCATTCCAAAGTAGATTTATTTCTCCCTAGCAACAGCAGAAGCACCCTAGATAACTGTAAAGTCTGTATTCTAAGCACTCAGGGGAGATGACTACCATAATGCTGCCCTCATACAGACATTCTGTGTGAGATACTCTAGGGCCTTAACTTCAGTTGGAATCTGCAGGCATTACTGTAACCTAAATATTAGTCTTGAAAAACTTCTGTGTATTCCTACAAAGCTTCATTTACTTTTGACCTAGCAAAGAGGAAAACCACAGATAACCTATTAGCTGTCTAAAAAAGGAAGAAAAAACAAACACTTTTGCCCCACTCTGAGAATAAAAACAGCTTCTCTATTTGAAAGAAATTAATTCCCCAAAACCACACCTATTCAATGGGAATTAAAAATACGATGCAATTAAAGCAGTGACTCAGTGAACAAACAAGAGCCTGACAGCAGTCAGGGCACACAAATGAGGCAAAATGCACAGAAAGATCCTTGCTTTTCCTCACACAGCTGAGATGACCTCTGCAGCCACCAAGAGATTACCTGTTTTGGTGTGCATATGCTTTGCTATTTGGTCTCTTTTACATTTGGGAGCTTGAACTTCTTCCCAAAAAGAACTGACATTCTGCAAACTCAGAGAACAAGATGTCTATTTTTACTAGCACTGGCAATATTCTGCCAAAAGCAGTCTTTCAAACACCAGTCTTCATTTCTTCTTTTATCTGGACAGAATCCTCAAATAGGAGTGTGGTCAGTGACCACAGTGATTTATTTTAGATTTTCATTCAAAAGATTCTGACCTAACAACAGGCTGAATAACTACCAGAAACACGAAGAGAGAACAAATCCTTCACTGCACTGACCTTACAATTAATTTCCGCAATGTACTAGGAAATTTAATAAGCTTCAGGCTCCTCAACTGCTGACATAGCTTTCAGGAAGGTTCAGCAGTCTCCTGGGTTTTGCAATTGTAAAATATAATTAAGACATGCAAAGTTTTGGGTCAAGCACCAGACAAGAAATCATGAGAGAAACTGCATGTATATACACACATAATTTGAGCTCAATGATATGGAGACAAAAAATGGAAAAACTTTAACAATAGCTAGTGATCAATTTTGGACATGCTTTTCAGATAAGCTAGAAAGCAGTCTTACATTGCAAACCTTCAGATTGTTGTTATGGAATTCCACAATAGGCAAATAAATCATGCTACCACTAAAGATTTATTCTGGGAACAATAACCTACCCTGACTATTATTATTCCAGATATGAACTACAGTCACAAAACACTTAAGAGTGCAACTTGACCTCTCATAAAATCTGAACTGGGCCAGAGATTGCCACCCTAATCATCAGAGAAAAGCCTCCTCATGTTATTGATATGTTCAGCTGGCTGTGGTAGGCTACCAGTCTTGTGCCACACAAAACATACACCATGCCAAATTTGTGGCAAAGAAAACTGCAGAATTAGTAATTATGTATCCTCATATTACAATGACAATCAATAATGCATCACATTAAGTCCTGCAGTCTGATTGTCACTATGATAATATCCCAGTATGGGATTTCTATTTTGCTTGCTGATGGTTTTCAGCATCATCATGAAGGTAGTCTGTAGTTAAAGGCATTTAAAAATACTAGAAATGAAAAAGATGTGCAATTTAACATGAATGTTCTTGAATGGGGACAGACAGGAGATACGATTAATCAAGCAGCAATGGAGTGGGATGGGGGAAGGGGAGAGAACTAATTTAGGCTTGAATTTAAAGAGTCTTTCACTGCTCTACTAATTTTATTACTGACCCTTTCAAGAAGAAAACCATGTTTGCACTAATAGACTTCACAAGATTTGTGTGCTGGAGTTAAAGAAATGTTCATGTCTCCATTTCTGCATTTCTGGCCTACCACCCCTCCTTTCCACCCCTGGAAGTCCATGTTAAGAGTCAAGACCATGATGGTGGCATTCAGCTTGTGTGGACAACACTTGGATCTGCAACTCCCTTATGCTGCTTTGTCAAAGCACAGGACAGGATTGATCGGATTAGCATTAAACAACAACCACACAATCTCAGTTGTAGCTGATGTTTCACAAACTTCCCAAAACACAGAAGAAAACAAAGATGACATGTGTCATTCTCAAAGAGTCTGTGGAAAAAAAGAAAAATCTGAGGATGACGAAAAGGACTCTGTTACATAAAGTTTAAATTTCAGCCTATTTCCCTTGTGCTTCACATTTCAAAAAAATAATTTCAATGAACTTCTTCCCTCATTCCTTTTTCCTTCAGCACTTCCGCAAGGTGCTCCACAACATAGAGACAATTTCAGATTGTGTGTTACAGTGGGATTTCCCTAGGAAGCATTTACACTATTTAGCCTCTGGCTTTCCTAGTAAATATTACCTGGGATGATATTCTATTGTTCACTGTAGTGTCTAATGCCAGTATTTCTAAATTTATTCATACAAATTAAGTTGCACCCTCATCACATGTAACATCAAACTCATATACTCCTTAAAAAATATTTGCCAACAGTGTTACGTGAGGAGTATTATACCTCACAGTACAAAGATATGAAAACAAAAATACTACACAACATAGAAATGTGCTTTTTTCCTCGCCCTCTTTAGATATGTTCCACTAACAAAAGATGTAGCAAGGAAAAATTCCTACTAACTGCTAGTGTAAGACTGCCCTCTAGTAGAAAACTTTCTCCAGGAATACGGTGCCTGTTTTGGGAAAATACATTACCAATTTAAATACACAAGCTGTGGTCTAATAACATGGTAGAATAGGTTTTCCACGACTAAATAACAGATGTGACAGCACTTATTCCAGTGCCATGTAGAAAACAGCAGTAAATCGATAGAAAAGAAGAGAATATATAAAGAACAAGATAACAAATAGCTAGAAAACAGTACCTTCTATTACATGGATCGGCTGGCTCCTAATTTTAGATGTTATGCTCCTTTCTGGTCAAAATATGCCAGAAATAGAATCAAGAACAGAAGATTTGAAATAAAAGTGTTTCTCTCAAGAAACTTCAAAGGGAGTGGCTGTTTGTTCCAAAAATCAGTATGAAAGATGCAGAATCAAACTAGGAAATATACTAGCGAAGAGGAAAAGAAAAATCAGAACATTCCATGAGATACTTCTCATAAACTCGGTTTAAGTAGAAATTTACTGAGAATCATGAAATATCAAATTGATAAAAAGAACAGCTTTTAAAAACGTGCAGTTTATTGACCCTACCATTACATTATCATAACAGTACAACTGTAACAATGGATAACATCAAGGTTAGTTAAGATTTCTAATAATGAAACTATTTTAGATCCCTGTATTTTTAATGCAATCTAACCTTATTAACTATGTAATGTTTGGAAAAAAGCTCCTTCTGAAGTGGGTGATTAACCACGGCTTTTGCTCCTGAGAAGCTTTTGAAACTGGAAGTTAATCAGGCTTTGTGAAACAATGCTACAAAGATTTTTATGTCCCATACAAGCTCCCCAAATACGCAAAACCAGGCAAATTCAGCACAGATGCAGAGGCCCCTGACCATGTACCTCACATGGTAGGTCTGGAACTTTAATGTGGTATGAGACCAAACCTCATATCTCTGCACAGCATCAAGAAGTGTGTAGCCAGGCTGGTGTGTGCACAGGGGTCTTTGCAGCATGCCTGTGTGCTTGGCACAGTGACAGCCTCAGTGTCAAACAAACACATCACCTGGACCAAGGATGCTGGCAGCTGTCTTGTTGCATTTTCTATACACCAACAAGTACTGGTGAAATGCTCGCTTCATTAAACATAATTAATGCATACAAAAGTTAAATACACTCCTGAAACTAAGCACCTTCCTGAACCAACAGCAGGCAGTTGCATGGACTTTCTACAAAATACTTTTACAAACACAGCTAATTAAAGCAAACTCTGTTTTGCTTTGCATGACTGTATGTAGAACTCCTAGTCCCAGCAAGTTCTGGGCACAATTCTTTATCCAGGAGTTTGCAAAAATGTACTTGGAAAAAGAAATCATGACTGTCTGAATACAATGAGGAATATCAGCACATAGGAATTGAAACACGATTTAAGGAAAGATTTTTAAAGAGGAAAGAACAGGGCAATTTGCAAACGCAGAGAATCTCTCAGTTTGAAAATGTTGCGGCAATAATGAAATATGAAATAGAACTGGAGAAGCAAGAGGTTGGGAGGGACATAGTACAAGAGGAATGATTGTTTCTCAGGACCCCAATGAACTCCACAGCCATCAGGTATACCAAGCCATGGAATTCTAGGAGAGAGACTAAAGCAGACTGCTAATTTAAAATAGACATACACACACCAACTAACAAAAAACCCCAAACCAAACAAAAAACAAAACATACAAACAAACCAAACCCTAAAACCAAAACAGAAAAACCCCAAACTACCAAAAAAGGCAACTTACAATCCACTGAAAAACTTAATCATCTCTTAGAGACAACCTGTGTTCTCCAGTAGCAGGAATGCAGCATATCCACGTTGTCTGACTCCAACATTCAGACAGGGCATTTAGTATTACATGGTGAAATCTTGGAATTGAACACACACTATCAATCACTGCTGGAGGCTGAGCTCATGCTTAAAGAGCAGATGAAGCAATTAGCCAGTCAGGAAACAAGACAGATGAAAAAGAGCAGATGATTGCCAGTAGACAAGTGTATGACATACACCACACTTGACACAAATGAGAGAAGCAATAGTTGCAAAAATCATTGAATTCCGTGTGCTGGATGACCTTACCCTACCTGTACAAACCAGAAGATCATCCTGTTTTAGTAGCTGATTAAACTGGAGAATGAAGTATCTTTCTGACATTGGCTGCAGACCTGGTTTAGTGTATTAGATATAAGACACATTTTAACAGCCTATATGGTTCATACAGGTCTTTATCTGACCCCTGTGTAGGCAGAGTGAAAACAGCTGCCAGTGCAGTGTCCACAGAGCTCCATGTAGTGCAAATATGTCTATAAGACAGTGCAGAAACTTATAAAGAGCAGATGGAGGTTGACCTGTATTTTCATGGCATCACAAGGCATCTGTGTAAATTACAGAACCATAAAATGGTTTGGAATGAAAGAGACCTTAAAGATGATCTGGTTCCAACCCCTCTGCCATGGGCATGAACACATTCCACTAGACCAGGCTGCTCAAAGTCTCAAGTCTCATCCAACCTGGCCAAACTTCTCTGGGCAACCTCTTCCAGTGCCTCACCACCCTCACAGTGAAGAATTTCTGCCTAATATCTAATCTAAACCCCCTATTAATTTGAAGTCCTTACTCCTTCTCCTGTCACTACAGGTCCTTGTGAAAGCCCCTCTGCAGCTCCCTTTAGGTACTGGATGGCCAGTCTAAGGACTCCCTGGAGGTCTCCCATCTTCAGGCTGAACAGCCTCAGTTCACAGCCTGTCTTCAGACTGAACAGCCCCTGCTCCAGCCCTTCCTTCATCTTCAAAATTTTCAACATTATATTTCAGAAACGAAATAAAAAGAAAAATCCAGGAGCACCCCCTTACCCATCTTTAAACTAAAATATCTTAGATGCACGGAGCATTTTTCATTGCAAAAAGTTAAGCAGAGCTAAGAAAAATATAGTGAAATGTTCTGCATTTAAGCAGATATAATCAGTAAGAGGTAACTGAAAAGATATGAAATATTCAGAAAACATCTTTTAGCGTCACATTCTTACATCCTTTTATGTTATTCTGTATATCTCCACTGACAAGATACAGAAGTTTGCTTACTGAATTGTCTTTCAGCTGGAGACCTTCTCCATTGGGCAACGAAGACCTCCGTTTTGTTGAAGAGTTCTTGTTTGGTGTAGAATTACTGCCTCCAGCTTTTTTCTTGACAAAGAGGACTTCACAGCTGGCTTGATCTTCATTGTGCGTGCTCTTCCCTGCATTTATTACCCTAAGAAAAAAAGCCAAACAAAAAAAAAAGAAGACAGTGACCAGATTAGCAAAGCACAGAAGCCCCCATCTGCATCTCACAATGTACAATGACTCAAGATGTACAGAACCAGAGTCCAGCAGCGTTGCAAGCACTGACTGAATTAAAACACCTGACTGCCCTCCAGAGATACGAACATATACACAGGCATACTTGTCTATTTCTGTACACATACACATGATCTAACAAGCATTTTCCACAGAACTATGTGAATAAGAACCAATGGTGCCATGAGCATATTTCACCCCTAGGCATACCGTATTTTTTAAGAAGAGACTACTTTATGGATGAAGTTGATAACACATATGCCTCCCAGTTGAAACATGAGACCCCCATTTGCTTTTCTACCTGCCAGTATCTCTGCTATAAATAATGAATCTGCTGGCTAAGAGTGTGCATTCTGTCAAGTTCCAAGTCTTTCCACAAACAAAATACCTGCTATAAATCTACAAAGCTGTTACTGCTAAAGGCAGTCTGTTCAAATGGCACATATTAGAAATGCTATGACAGAAATACAAAGGAAAGATTTTGTCTCTGACAGGCAAATCAAGCTTGCTTGTACCACACTGATACAGTGATGCATACTAAATACATCCCTCTAGTACTGCACAACATAACCCCCTGACCCTAGAAGCCTACCTCAAACCATCTGCCCCACCTACCCTGTAGAAAACAGATTTGCACTAAGAGCTGCAGGCATGCAAAAACCAGCACTAAGAGCTCAGTACAAGCTTTTAACAGCCAAAGGTATCCTGAGACTTGTACCACAGCTTTTTTCCTTTGATCAGTGAAGAGGCTGAAACAGCAGCTACTACTTCCACTAACAAGTTTTTAAATCGTTAATCAGAAGCCTGTGTTATTCAAAACACTGTGGTTACTATCATCGATATCAGAACAGTTAAGCTCAAACACATTTTCCACTTTCTACATGAGAATCTCATCACAAACTGACCAGTTTTCCATCAGTTGACAGTCCTGGGTTCACACAGGGAAAACCCATGCAAGACAGATGTCTTGTTCCAACCAAGCAAAGACACTGACTTTGATGCAAGCACATCTTCTTCCACAAACACTATCCACCCACTCCTCTCTACTGTGAGGTTTGGGACAACAAGTTGACCAATACTCAGAGACAGTATTCCCACTACTGGATAAGCACCGAGTTTCACATCAGGCACACAATGTCTTTAGAAATAACTGCTGCCTCCCCAGAAACTAAAACAGCTTGAAGGCACATCATGATCCTGATGGCAAGTTCAAGACATACCTGACTTCTTGATCTCTAATGTTTTCATTACAGTAAAACTTCACACAATAGGAAAATACTTGCTAAAGGCTGTTGAAATGAAAAGAAAACAAAAACTGAAAGAAGGCTTGCAGGGAACCCCAGCTTGCCTGCTCTTCCTGAAATGTCAAGTCTGTATCAGCCTTGCTTAAAGGTAATACATTCTTTTCACTTTCAAGGAGCAATATGATGCTGTGACATACAAATGAGTATTCCTCCCTCTGTATAGAAAAAACAGCCTTTTTTAAAGGAAAATGTATATCCATTGCAGTTAACTGCTTTCAGAAATGGGAAGTTTCCTTACAGTGCTAAATGCTACACATTGCAGTCTATCTGTATGCACAGCACCACCATTTGTTTGCAAGTATGTCTTGTAAATAAACACTAATTGTGGATAAAATTATTTTGCAAAACTCATAGAGAGCAGAGATGAAAGAGCAATTAGTTGCAAGGCACTTATGAGCAGTTTAACCACTTATCCCCTGTAGTGCTTAACCTTTGGACAATTGTAAATGAAATACTGAGATGCAACAAGCTTCCAGTCTGAAAACTCTCATTTTCTTGACCTTAGGAAAAGTAGAAGCATATATTCAAAAATGGGGGGAAAGTGTCCAGGGGGGAGAGCGGAACACACAATACACATGACAAAATCATAAATACCAAAGCATTTAAATCAGCTGACCAGGACCTGTTCAGTTTGAAATGCTACAAACATGATTAAAATACTGCAGCAGCTGACAAAGTGTAGTTTTATCACATCAGGAACTAATCAATATTCAGTTTAGCTGACCAGACTCCTTACTGATGCTGCTGTTTTCAATCCCATTTTAAAAAAGAAGCAGAAGACGAGTAAGAGAAAGAAGTTACTCCTTACGAACATCGCTGCTTTCCTACCACTTATTGTTCCTTACAAAAGTCACTGAATTCTTGGAGCTGTTCTGATTCCTGAGCTTAGTGATGGACTTCATGCCTTGTATGGTGGAAGATGTTAAGTTATGCACAATATTATCATTTTTAAAGCTCTTATGAAGAAAATTTGTCAATGCACTGAATACATTAGAAGGACTATGAGAACAAAGTGACCCAACAGACTGGCTTTGCAATCAGTTATCACAAAACACCTGGAGTTGAAATTGTGTACTAAGCACCTTGCTAGAAGAGGGTATGATCAAAATGAACCTGGCAATACTGAACACTGAGTAGACATGGGAGTTGGGGTGTCAGTGTATTGAGGAAGGAGGAATTGGGGCTCTGAACAATACATTTCATCCAAGAAATCAACTGTATCTCCCAGAACTCCAGTTTTTCTCTCTTCACCAGAGGATTAAGCGTATTTTATGCCTTGTGAAGGCCTGAATTTATCATTATGTCAAAATGGTACTTATGCATCCTACCAGGCAGTACAGGGTCTAGTTGCTCCTCTCCTGACATGAGTGCTCTTCTACTCTCACATCCCATTTCATAGGCAAATCCTGGAAAACTGCTTCAGCGAAGCCCCATGATTTTTAATTTCAAATATTGAACTATGTGTTGGTGCCTGATGCCAAGCACAGAAGCTGGTAACATCTACTCAGCTTCAAACAGCTTCTACTCGGCTTCAAAAGCTCTGTCTTTGTTGACTTTTGAAATACTTTTCTTTCTGCAGTTTCCTAAATCCCTTCTCCAGGCAACTCTTTTAACCAGCTTTACAATGCTGATTTCACTGTTGTCTTTCCTCCTTGCTCTCCCAGACTGCAGCTTATCAGAACAAAAATCACATCTAAGAGGCATATACAAATAACAAAGCAGAAATAACAAGTTATTTATATCACCAAAAGGTAACTCTTAATTAGACCTCTGGAATATTTTATGGAAAAATCTGCCCCACCTTTCACTGATGAAATGCTTCAGCTTCCAAAGATTGCCCCTGTGTATTTTTTTCTGTTTAACTCAAAATACAAGTTGTCCACCAGTAAAGTGAACAAAATGCGATAAAACAGCTCCAATCGCTTCAATTTAATTTTATCATTAATATTAATAATAATGCAGAGAAAATAATAGTTAAAAAATAATTAAAAGACTGAGACCTACATAACTCTCTAACTTACTTAGACACAGGCTTTCAAGTGAATTCCTCCTTTTGTTCTCTCTCCAAATTTCTCAAGACACTGATTAAACCTATTGATGATCAACTCCTTTCCATCCTTTCCCTCCTCTCCCCCAACACCTGTATATCTCCTATCCAATCTTTTGCAACATTCAACGCAAATAACGTATCTAGATCAGAAGCCCCTCTTTTTACAGAATTTGCTGTCTGTACTCTGTCAAACATATTTCTCAGTAATAAATAAATAATCCTAAAGCTCAGTTCAAGACATAGTGGTGCTAGTAAAAACCTACCCTGCTTTCCAAACAGGAGCTTCCTGAAGCCTGCATAGTCAGGGGTGGGGCTTTGGTCACAGTTGAAGTATCTGCATCAATCTTGATGGACACTTCAGTATTTCATGAGTCTTAATCTTAAATATATCCTCAGCTAAAAGCAAATCCACCAGATAGGAACCAGCTAGTTTGTTTGGTTCACAATTAGGATTCTCTTGGTATCTTGTGAGACCCCAAAGCCCACCTGACTAGATGGAAATGCAGGTCCCACGTGCTTCTATTCTCTCAACAAGCAGAGCTCAAAACTCTGTGCCATGATCACTGATAGCCAAATCCTAAGTTTATCTTAAGAGAACCAAAACAGGCCTGGTAAATAAATCCAAAACAGGCTTTGAAAGTGTCAAAACCCCCAAAGCAACCCAAACCAAACCACAAGCAAACACAAACCAAAAATAAAAGCTTCAGTCTTTTGAAGCATTTCAATTCCTCTAATTTTTTTGCATCAATACTAGTATATACTCTTTGGGTGTTTTATTCCTTCCTATATCATGCTCTTTGATATTACATTAAGTTGTAATCAGTCAAAATTCTAAGCTGTCCTGTAGCAGGAAAATTTTACCTATCAAAAAAACCCCCAGTGCAGTTGCCTTACCCACTTGGAGAAAAATAAAGTCCACAACAGAAGCTTCAAATAGTCTGTGAACTGCAGTGAAGGAACATTGCTTGTAACATGCCCCAAAAAGACATTTTTACGTTGGGAAAGTAAAGTGAAGTGCTCATTTGCTCCACAAAGATTAATCCCATATAAATGCAAAAGCTCCTAAGGGTTAGCAAGAAAAAAAGAGATAGAAATATAAGGATATATCCATAGGCAACTTGCTGTACACTGCAACTTTCAATTCTACCCTCCTCTGGGATTTCAGACTAGCAGCGAACACCTGTATTTGTTTTGACTCTGAATGAATCAATTCATCAGGAAGCACAAAGCCCTTCTCTCCTCTCCTCTCCCCACAGGAGCTGCAGCCAGTCTCTCCTCTTTCCAGCTGTGGCACACACACACCACTCCACAATTGCATGACACCAGTTTGCATCCAACCCAACTAATAACACAGAAGTAACAGATGAATGAATACTATACGTATAGACAACATGCTCTTAACAGTTTGGTGTTATAATTTCAACAGTCTTAGAATGACGATTAAAGACACCATAAAAAAACAACTTTCACAGAAGTGTTGCTTGTTGGTAGTTAGGGGCACGGAGAAAACCCCTCAAACTGCCCTGGGGGCTCCGAGACCCCTGCTGAAACCCCAAGAAAGCACTGCCTTTGACCTTAGCCCATAAGAAAAATTGGCAACACTTATGAATAAAATAAGAACAAAATTTTAAATCAGATAGCAGTTTAGTTTGTCACAGGGTGAAAATTTGTAGTTTCGAGTTTTTAGAATAGAAGTAAATAAAAACAAGATAGAAAAATTTGGGTGGTGTCTTAAGTTCTTCTTCTACTCCATCTTCTGCTGTAACGATGGCACAAAAACATTAGCAAAATGTAAGTAATGTAAAAAATAGCATGTCTAGAATTAGTAGCAATTATTAGTACAAAATTGTAAATATAGTATGTTTCAAGAGTTAATTAAATTAAAAGTCCTTAAGAAACCTTAGATGCCAAGTCTCATGCTCTTGGCAGCAGTGTTTTTCAACGTGCTAAACCTAGCGTTAGGCAGCGTGCTAACCTTCAAACAAAAAATTTAATAAACACCTTTCAAAACCGAGCTGCAAGATCTGCTCTTCTTTCAAACTCTAGCACAAAACTTAAAAAACAAACCCTAATGAAAGAAATCTTAAAATACAAAAGTTGCTGGCTTTACTTCCCCTTCCCACATTTTTTTTCCCCTTAATGGATAAGCATGTGAGTAGATGCCGCTGCTTTTTTTCTGTGACATCTCACTTACAGTCCTAGATTTTCAGGTAGGTGTCTGTTTCCTCCCATTCACTCACAAGATATTTATTTCTGCACTGAGAATCAACTTGAAAGAGATTTCCTTCTAGCTGTTCACCTTCTCCCTCAGATGAAAGGCAGCTTTTCAAGCAGCCTAAACAGCTCCATTCGTTCATTACTGTAACTGTCACATTGTGCACATCAAAACCAAAGCACGGACTAGTATTGTCCACGGCACGTCAAAATTGAAGCCAGACCTGAATCAGTTCTCTAAATCCATGGGACTAAATAAAACTTTCATTTTATTAACCAAGAAAGAAGTGAATATTTAGCCATGAATTCTTGCAATGATGTACTGTGAAAATACGGTTTCTCCTACCAGCAACTACACTGGTGTACTAGGCCAAGTTCACTTTGAGCTAGAAGCTATGACACCCATCACGCTAATAAGAACTAAATATGGGATTAAAATGGGCAAAGTATAAAAGTAGACTAGCACTTATGCTGGAAATTTACCACAAGTTCATTGTAAACAATCATAACCTGGTAACACAGCTTGTCTTCGGGCTGAAGTCAATGACATCTTGAAATTGAAGTCCACCCTGACGTTATTTGTATGGACTTCCCAAAATGTTACAATGCAGCACACCGTCCAGCTACCCTTTCCATAAAAAGATGAAATACTAAGTGACTACAAGGAACAAACTGCTGTAGGTCACTGCAGGAATGTGCAATCTCTATGACCACTACACAGTGAGAAGTAGCTCTTTTTGATAATTAGCATGCAGGTATTGCAGAAGAAAACCAAGGGACAGTGTGCCCCAAGCAGATGCTGAGCCAGACCAGTGGGATACAAAGGTGATTAAGCATTCTCTCTCGCTTCAGAGCTGAGCAGTCTCAGCCACAGCTGACAATACGACTTGCCAAATTTTTCTTCCTCACTCCTCCTGTACTAGCTATCAGAATGGGCTAAGAAGGGGGTGCAAACGCAAAGATCAATTTGACACTGTAAGAGAATCACCATTTATTTCCCACAAAGGACAGTGAAATTGCAGAGAATACCAAGCCTGACTGCTCATCATCCATATTTAAAGCAACTTTTGCCTGGTTGTTCAACACTTGACAAAACATATGCAAGACACCCAGAGGACAATGAGAATAAACAACTTTGTGTTGACCAGTGTCCTTCTAGTCCAGTTCCCACTAATGCACTTGGACCTTTTTCTTCTCTCCAACAGTTAAGTTCTCAAATCCTGCTAATGTGGAGAAAATGGGCCTGAACTTATTTCCATGGTATTCAGGAAGAAGTTGCCTCAAAAATTCTTCAAGTTATGCTGCTTATATGAATAGGGCACATTCAATCTGGCGAAGTCAGCCTCCAGATGAATACATTTGCACAAAAACACTGAGATTTTTATGCATTATTAGATTTTTCTAGATTTTTGTTGTTGATAAAGCTTACCTTATGTTATTATGTTACCACATTATAACATTATTATGTTGTTGATAATGCTTACCAGCTTTGGCTGGTGTGATACGTTTTCAGCTTCAAATTGAAGCAGAAAGCATTAAAAAAACCCTACATAGTAGTGAAAAGAAATGGACCCTTTCTACAGGAATATCCTTTATCATGTCTTATTAGCCATGTGTGAACATACCTGGGACTCTGTAGTAGTCCTTTAGTAGTAGTACTAGTATTAGCAGTCCTTTGTAGTAGTACCTTTAGGACTGACAGCTCTTGAAATTGAGGTACCTGGTTCAATCTAAAGAAATCACACCCTGATAGTAACTTTTTTATTTTGCTCACAGTCATTTCATCACATGTGACTTCACTGTCATAGCCTTTAGGGGTGATCCTGGAAGTTCACTGGTGAGCAATACTTCATTTTTGACTGCACACCAAGAAACACATCATTGCATAGTGGTTATGAGCTGCTTTCGGATGTGAAACACATTTGGATCTATCCTAGAGCTCACATTCAAGATGAGAATCAAAGTTCTGCCATTCCTTTCCCTCTAATCCAAAGGAAAAGCAGGTACTTCCACATTAGTTCCCATGAGCTGTACACCACCTTCTGCATGTGAGGCTGAATACAGTCTTGACCGTGACAATCCTCTTAAGGACGGCACCATAGTCGAGACACAATCTGATAAAATGGTTGCATATGAGGTTCAGTTGTCCCCACAGAATTATGTGACAAACACAGAAATCATTCTAGTTAAAATGATGAAAAGGTAATGAAAAGCAACCTGCCCCTAATTGCTACAGCAAGGGGCATCTGGGTTTCAAAAATATTCACTCTGTCTAAAGCTCAGCACTATTACTACTACACTGCCAACTACTACCACTAATACACCAAACCCCAACCAGAAGTTCAATTTGAATTGACCATATTTTTGTTTTCTTTTAGACTTTTAAATGAGTGTATGCACATGGCAAGGATGCATGAAGAAAACAAAAGACTACTTCCCCCTCCTCCCCAGTTTCTTTCCCAGAGTTCTACTTTTGAAAGCACATCTAAAATAAACCCTTTCTTCCTTACAAAAATGCCAATTATGCAAATAAAAGTTCTCCTTATGCTTACAGTGAAGCAAATTATGTGCTTAAAGTAATGCAGTAAATCCCATATCTTTAGACTGTGATGCTGTAGACCACAGTCTCAGCTTCAGGGTTAAAAGAAATCAAGATAAATGGCTTATACAAAACAGGTCCAAGCTTTTAAAAAAAATTATCTCTCATATTTAGCACGTATGAAAGTTAACCCCAAGAGATGAGCGGTGACAGTAGTAATCCCTTTTATACAGCTGTCAACTGAATTTAGCCCCAAGATGATCTCTGCAAGTGTGACAGAGAAGGTACACATTTCCACAGATACACACCAATGCCTTATTCACAATATCTCTCTACTGCAGCAGGTACTTGAAGCCCCCACAACCTAAAAGAAGACAATCTGCTAATTTATTCTTAAAAGTCATTATAGAAACTGTATATGTATGGAAGCACACATATGCAAGACAAGGGGGAGGAAAAAAAAAGAGAGAAAACGTTACACCCAGCTTTATTATTGCAAGTAGGAAATTAATTCAGAGCCATTCATATGCTGGTAATTTTAAATAATTAAAGAAAAACTACACCCTGCTTCTGGAGTTTTACATTCATCACTTTTCCTCTGGGAGAACATGAGCTGGCAGATCTGCAGGAAGGGGCCATGTGCAAAAAACACTCCAACCACTCTTTGCCATAGAAATGTGCCTCAAAACCCAGTCTTATACTTCTGTTCCTAAAATTGCATTCCTAGACCTCGTCTTTGAAGCTGTTAAAATAGAAGCTAAAGGCAAACCAAAGAAGTATCAGCAATCCTGAGCCTGAATAAAAAGATTACAGAAAAATGGCAGCTCCCTTAATCTTGATAGACCATGATTCATCAAAACATTTGTAGTGATCATTCATTTATTCCTTTTGGGGTGAACAATCAATTCCAAAATTAGCTTTCCTAAATTTAAAGTATAAAAAAGCCACAGAAACTAAAGCAAAACAGAATTAAGAAAATTTTGCAGTACTTCAACATATATTTTATATACACATACATACACACAAACACCTCTAAACAAAAACCTGTGGTGTTTCTCACACAAGTTATATAAAATTCAGTTAAATATTATGTCATTGAAAAGACTTAATTTTTCATGTAATATAGGTCAAAGTGCTTCATATCTTTGCCTAGTTGTTCAGCCATCACAGATGAAAATTTTCTGGTGCAATGTTAACTTAGAGTGAAAGTCAACATAGAAACCCTGGTAAAATCATGCCAGTAAAAGAAGAATGACAGCCAAATGCAGAATTTCTACCCAAGAGCAGGCAAATAGCAGTGAGCAAATGATTACCTGGCTCTGTGTGAATGAGTGTGTATATGTGTGTGTGTGCACACAGCTTGGAGACAAGGGTGTCCTTTTCCAGCCCCATCTGCTACTTTCATCCAGAGGGAAGGTATTGAAGCTCTGGGGTCTGCACAGCACTTACTAACATGGTATGCCACAACCTCAGGGTAAGTTTTCCCCAAAGGCTCCTTCTGCCCTTACAGAGGGTGGGATGAAGAGATGTGTTCCCATCCATGAGCAGAGGAGGCTTAACAAGAAGTTTTGGGAGGTGCAAAACAAGAGAATCACAGAATAGCTGAGCTTGGAAGTGTCCTCTTGAGGTCATCTAGTCCAAACTCCCTGCTCTATCACCTAGAACAGGTTGTCCAGGAACTTGTGGGTAGGGCCAACATCGAGTATTTTAAAAACGGGAATGCAGAGGGAGCAAAGCACAAAGCAAGGAGCCTATCTTACATGATGTGTGCACAGGAACTGGCCCTGGGCAGGAACAGCTCACTGACACCCTGTGAAGTCTGACAGGTCATGCTTCTCCAGCACTACTATTTCTTCTACTTGTGCTGTGCAATCTGTCTCCACTACAAACCTTACTCTCTCCAAAGTCAGTAGCACAAGCACCTAAAAAAAGCCTCGATCCACGTTTTCACTTGTGCATGCAACAGGCACTCTGGAAAGCCTACAGACTGGCAAATACTTAGCATAAACACACTAAGTAGGGCCAACATTGAGTATTTTAAAAAGCGCTAATTACTAAGGAGAATCACTTGTGCCCAAGAGGCCTAGAGGAAATGGCATAGCCTGGCACAAACTGAAGCAGCCCTGATGGGGTAGATATTGCACAGTGTGACCAAAGGCACATGCAATCCCAGAGGGATCTCAACAAGAACAAAGTCAACACCAGAACAACTGACTACTGCAACTTTTGTGTAAACCTCTCCATGCCTCTCAGACCACTGGCAAATTAAAACTGTGTCAAGATCTGTAAAAATATGTATCAGGAAATAATAAAGTATTAGAGTGTTCCTGCATCCTGCTATACCAAGGAACAACTCACTTTTAGAAATTACAAGCTGCACAAATGTGAAATATGCACAACGGCAAAGAGTGGAACTGGAAGTTTGAATTTATATACCCCTAAGACAAGTTTCTAAATAAATATCAAACAATGTATTCAGACTGAAAAGAAAACCCACAGAATTCAGCAACTGAATAACCTGTAAAATTAGCAAGAGACAACTTCTCAGGCAAAGGATGGAAAGGAAACTTCAACTATCCCTTCCCTTGGCTTTCCCAATATAAGCAACCTTCACCTTCATATGCCAGTGGGCTACCCCACAGGGACACCTATGTAATGAGATGATTTTTTTTTTTTTAATCCAAATCAATATATTTCCACAAGACTGAAGAGAAAATATGAAGGTAGAAATAGCAGATAATAGGGAGAAGTCCTGTCTAAGATGTCTGAAAAAGAAATCTACAAGGCTGTATCTTAGGAATCTAGGAAGCTAGTAAGGAAAAAGAGATGGTGCACCCCCAGTTTAGTGGTATGTAACTGTGAACATCAAATACTGATGTGTCTCTTTTCTGGGAAAATCCACTCAGGTTTGCCATTGGTTTCAAGAAGATGAGCCCAGAGCACCTACACCTTGGCACTGGCTCTGCATCAAGAAGCCAAGTAATTTTAATCTTCTTAAGTGTCTACATGTGTCTAGTCACCCACATGTGACTGCTGCGACAAGTATGGTCCCCAGAGGTGAGATCTAGTCAGATGTCTATGGTGCAGACAGCTAAGTCTGCTTATTAAGTCTGAGTGATTAGCTAAAGAGAAAGAAGACATCTGGGGGCATGATTCATCTGACCTATTTTAGTTGTTTACATAGCATGAAACATGTCTTCCTCTTCGCGGGTGATAAAGCTGAGCCTAGACACTGACACAGCAGGTTGCCAGCATGTGGTCACATGATTCCCACTTATGTGCCTGACCTTAGGAGGATGGAGGAAGCAAAACAAACATGCAAACAAAAAAAATAACAAAAAAGCCCATTTCTTACAGTAAGTTTTTTTGCTATTTGAAATGCATTTTCCTCAAAATGCATCTTTGATATGCAAGTCCTTTGGTATGACTAATAATGCCACCCAAGGCAGAGAATTAGGGTTGAAAGCGAAGCAGAAGAAACAGAAATAAATGCAGCAAAAATTACTTTTAAAATAAAGGCCAAGGACATACTGTCATTATAGCTCCTGATGGAATATCAGAGTTTAGCGTGGTGTAACTATTTTAATGCGTCTAAAACAGCTGGTGGGATTTTCAGACTCAAAAGGAGATAATTGTCAATCTTACTCACAGCAATTAAATCTGTATAGGCTAAAATATTATCTATTGTTCCCCACAAATACTGGGACTGGAGCCAGAAGTAACTTCAATGGAACAGAAAGTTGGCAGCTCGGAAAGGGGCTGAGAACTGCGTATTCTCTAGCATAACTGGGAAAAAGCCCATGACCAGGGACCAAAGACAAGCTCAGAGACTTTTCCATAAGAAGAATTTCTCCTCTTCTGAAAGTACCAGGGAGATGTCAGAAATTAGCACTGAAACAGACATCAACATAAGACTTATCTCAGTCCATACTCCACGCACATGGAAACGTATCTACCAATTTCTTCTGGTGACTGAAAAGAAGAAAGCTAGAGATTATTATTGCTATATTTAGACATCTGTGCACAACCTAGATACATACCTTTGGAGTCATTGAGCACAGGATATTTAGATAGGCAGAGAAAGCTAGATAGCTCTTATTAAGAGGCCAACACTGCCAGTAGAGAAACAATCATTAATCTCCTCTCAATTCAAAATGATCAGCAAATGGCAGCAAAGGATTTGCAAATCATTTGCCAAGGACAAAACACCTCCAGCAGCATTAAGTAATAGCTATTAAACTGCCAAAAAAAAAAAATCTGCTAAGAGCTGGTGCATGATCTTCAAAGCAGGTCACAGGCTGTCCCACACTTTTGACATCAATATAATTTTCCTTCCCTTTACCCATCAACAAGCTCAGAATACCAACCTTTTCTCATCGGAGCGTGTTTCAAGGGTAGGGGTAACTCTTCAATTGAGAAAAAGGAGATTCTTTATTCCACAGACTCAAATAGTCACAAAATACAACCACACCACCTACTGTACAAAATTAGTGTTTCCTGAACCAATTAATGCACCGTACTTCCTTTATGCTTTGGAGACATGCATACACACATATACATATTTATATATATCTCCCATATGTATATTTTAAATAGGGATAAACTTATTTGATTAGGACACATTTTATTTACTATGCAAATATAATCTCAGAGTGTTGAAATAAAATGCCCCACAGAATACAGGAGTAATCTGCACAGCAATTAGAAAAGAAAGATCTGAAACACAGAGGAGTCTTCCCCTACTGGGAAGAGAAAGGAAAAAAATAAAAAAAAGCACGGAAAAAAACTCCAGTTCCTCTGACATGGTGACTTTATCAGTAAGCACAAAATTCAGTCTTACAAAGAAGTGATCTGGAGTAATGTGTTTCTGAACAGAAGAAATAGGTTTGTCCACAGAATGGAGAGTGGTTGCAGTGGGACAAAGATGTCTCCTGCCACACTACCTGTTGTTACACACCTCTCTCCTTTAACACATAAATTTAAAATTGTGTGGCCTTACAGGATAAAACAAGGGAAAGAAGGGCACCTGAGTGAAGGCACACAGACTGAGCTCCTCCAGAGCAGCATTACACTCTCAGGGGTGAGCAAGTCTTTTTAGGTCTGCAAAGAAACCAGCCTGCAGCAGACAATGGCAGCAACTATGTCCTTCTGCTCCCCTACACACTGGGGGATCGTGGTGCCAACAGGAAAGAAAGATGCCAACCTTCCCACCAGCCAATCTGACAGCCCACAGTCCTCATGATTTGCTTCCATTCATAAACTGAAACAAAGCAAAAATCATTTTCTGAAGCATCTTCAGAACGGCCTTAGCACAGCTGTTCTGTCCCTCATGTGTCAGAAGTCCAAGGTAGCATTTTGGAGTAGACAGCAGGCAGCAAGCAGAGCTATTTACATCCTTTACTGAACGTTCCTTTTTTAAAGGCATGTTACTCTCCTGCTGTAGTACTGGCACCAGACACCTCCAAGTAAATGCCAAAAGAATGGTCCACGTCCTGCTTTATTGTCTTGTAGTGTACATGGTGCCTGCTCCAGCCTCAATGGTTGCTCCAGTCTCAGTTAATCACATTTTATCACTTGAGCTTAGATAAATACGTCTCTGTGTGCAATTCCTTCCCTTCTTGTGGAAGTTATTCCGGCTGGCACTTCTTTTCCCTTTTATGAAGGGAAGAGGCTTTTTGAGGAGGCTGGATCCTGAAGGAAAATTGCATGTCTCTTTGTTGTTGCTGTTTTGCAAGCAGTATTTCTGCTTAAGAAGGCATGGCTTTTTCAATTACAGCAAAAAAAAATTACTAAAATTGCTTAATCCTCTTACTTCCACATGCATGAAACTTTGTCCAGTCTTCTGGATTTACTGTACTTTTTAGACCATAACTAACCATTGAACATAAAATGCATTTCTGCATTAAAGACATCAATTGGAGGCCAGAGGATTAAGCAGTAAGTATGCCATCCTTCCTACTTATATATGCATACAAAAACTTCACTGCAGTCTATTTTCTTACCTCTATGACAACAGTACTTCCTCCATCCCTGATTTATCTCCTGCCTACCAGCATAAACTTAATTACAAGGAAAGGAAAAAAAACCCTAAATGCCTAATTATGATGGTTTGGATGGGGGAAGAGATAATGTTCTTCACATAGCCCCCGTATGGGGCTATGTTTTGGGTTTGTGCTGAATGCAGTGATGATAATAGAGGGGTTTTCTGCTTTTTGTACTGCCACGCTGGGAAGAGACTGGGCGTGCCTAGGAAGTTGGGAGGAGACACAGCCTGGAGAGGTGACCCAAACTGGCCAAAGAGATGTTCCAGACCATGTGACATCATGCCCAGCATATAAAAGGGAGGGAAAGAAGGGAAAGAAGGTGGGGGATGTCTGATGTAATTTGTCTTCCCCAGTAACCATAACATGTGATGGGGCCCTGCTCTCCTGGAGATGGCTGAGCATCTGCTTGCTCATGGGAAGCAGTCCTTTAATTCCTTGTTTTGCTTTGCTTGCATGTGCAGCTTTTGCTCTCCTTGTTAAGCTTTGTTTCAGCCTATGGGTTTCCTCACTTTTACTCCTCTGATTTTCTAGTTGGTAGTTGGCATCACTGTATACCTTCTCTTTTTTTTTTGTCATTTCCTTCATCAGCTAACAGATAATGGTACAATGTGCTGTGAAGTACACCAACTAATATTCTCTTAGGATATGGTATGTTTTGAACGTGACCTAAACATTCAGTAGAATTTTTTTCTGTAGATGAAACTTTGTGCCCAATTACGTTTTGAATAGCCTCGATAATTAGTGCAGAGTGCTACAGTGATAACTGTATCCATTAGACTTCTGTGCTTCCAGCATTTTTATCTGCCTATGACTCCACAGTGGCCTTCAACTGGGCTTTAAATATCACAATAAAAAAACATGAACAATAGCACTGTTACAGTTAGTCCTCAATAGTACACAGACTTTCAAAATTATCTTGATTAAGGTAAAACTGATCATTTTTACTACATAACGACAAAAAATACATTGTTTGGACATGGGAACAATACTCCCCAAACTGTTTAAATCGTCTCAGGTTTTGTCCTTTACAAAGTGTCTTCAAAACACTTAGAGGATTATCTTCTGTAACAAAGGCAGCATCGTTTCATTAGCAGCCCAAGAAAGCAGGGAGAGAAGGAGATCACACTCAGCTTGTTTGCTCTAAGAATATTCCCGGCATCACCACCACTCTGTAGGCATTTATAAGACTCAAAGGCAATACAGTCAAACTAACATTCAGTTTGTGGGGCTGTTTTGCATATCATTTAGGTGCACGCCATGAGGTAAATAGTTCTCAATTTCATCTATATTAGGTCTCCAAAAAACATTGCAACTCTACCAAGCTTATCTACCTGAAGAACTGCTCTTTCAAAAATAAGGAGACCACCTTTGCTTTCAGTATATTTGACAATGTCTGTTTAATCAGAGAAAGAACTATTTCTGTCACTATGTGAGGAAAGATACTATCCATCTTGTCAAGTAAAGAGGTGGGTATGCTCTTAAG
Organism: Trochalopteron elliotii; assembly: GCA_024734555.1. Taxonomy (NCBI): domain Eukaryota; kingdom Metazoa; phylum Chordata; class Aves; order Passeriformes; family Leiothrichidae; genus Trochalopteron; species Trochalopteron elliotii. The sequence continues at coordinate 6,719,570 of JANPWX010000064.1, forward strand.
CACTATCACTTCGGTCAGAAGTTAATGGAAACAAGCAAGAGCTCAGGGATATGAACAGAGCTTGAGACATCTCTGTGTCGTGCTTATTCCTCACCCTTCAGGCATTCTGATACTCATAGCTCTTTGTATCTTCAAAAGCAAGTCAAAAACTGTGCAGAAGCCTGAAACAGCCTAATGGAATAAACAGCTTTTCTTTCCAGCTTTGGCAGATTATAAGAATAATGAAGTTTCCAAGCCTTTGGGAGATAAATAAAAATAATAAAAATCCACAAACTAGCAGGGGCAATTCTGTAAATGAGCAGATGCATAGAATACTATGTAAACAAAACCAGAAATGAAATGTTTCCCTTCTCCTATGGTAGCTTATTTGTACCTACCTCCCAGCCACACAGGCATATAGCCTACAATATATTCCTGGTGCTTTGATGAGTGCAGGATGCAGTGAAACAGGCAGAACTGCTGCACATTAGAATATGCCAATTTATTCCTGATTTTAGAATATATTTCAACTACTTCTCACATATAAAATCAGAGTGCAGCTTCATTTATATTTTCTGCTGAGAGAAGGTGGTGAATGCCAGAGGACACAGCCAGCAAGCACAGACAACTCCAAGACTATTTGTCACAGTGCGAGACTCCTGTAGGAGCTCATGTTGCAGCTCAGGGTCAGTCCCCCACCAACCTTGTTCCTGCACCTCAGATGAGTTTGACTCATGGCAAACATCTACAGGGATTTCCACTGGGAAGCAATGGTTCAGTGGTAATGTGCACAGCAACAAAATCTTCCCAGTCAGATAAAATGCAGCACAGCTTATGCAAGCCCATTTTGCTGAGGTAAAATCACCCTCTAAATAGAGCTTTCTGACATAATCCTAGCACAGTAAGGAGGACAAACAGCATGAGGAATGCTAGTTTGGGGAAAGTGACAGATGAATAGATCTGATAACACATTATGTGTAAGGAGAGAAAGATTATTTTTTCCCTGCATGTTCTGCAGTTGTCTTGAAGTGAAAATTAAGTTATATAGACTGGAGCCATCTATCAGTACCCCAGCAATAACAGTAATAATAGTAATAGTAATAGTAATAATAATAATAATAATAATAATAATAATAGTCCTTCAGGTGTTCAATCAGTTTTTTATTTAGAAGTATATCTCTAAATCTGAATTTTGTATTTGACAACAGGTATGTCTCCATTACTTCCCAAATACATATTATTAAACAGAATGTAATCCCTATCTTCACATATCTCAGATGAGACAAAACTGTACAAAACCCATCTTCTTCAAACTAAGAAACAGCCTTGTTCACCTACACAAAGATTACACAGCCCAGGTCAAGAGACAGAAAAGTATGCCCTTATTCTAAATCCAAGCACTCCACCTCTCCTCCCTTCTGACCTCATACAAAGCTAGCAAGGCTGCTTTATAGACCATGGAGTTTCCTTCAGCTGTGCCAACACCTCCAGACAGGCAGTTTAGCAAATACACCCTTCTATATAGATGTATCTTCTGAGCTGGATGACCACCGGCTGCTCCTATTCCCAGTAGGTATGTTGGTGAAGTCAAGCTGGGAGAAGAGTTGGAGGGCAAAACTGGGGGTTTGCTCTCCGGTGGCTTAGGCACCCACATCCTCTGGTACTGTAAGATGGTGTCCCCAGGCTGAACAATGACATTTCTCAGCCAGTGACAGGGTGCTGATACTCATTTTCCCAAGTATCAAACACGGGGTTTGCTACTTTCAAGACCAGGAAAACCAGTTCCACATGTCAGCATTAAAGGATGATTCCGCACCTGAAACTGAGAGCTGTGGGTTAAACCTTTGGTAGTCTCACAAGCAGCAAAGAAGGGGACATGAGATACTCAGGACTACATTTGAAGTATTTTTCCTACAAGTAACCAAGAAAAACAATTTTTGTTTCTTCATATACAGTTACTCAGCCACTTAAAAGTTTCCTTTTTCCCAACTGTAACTAAAAATAATGACAAGTTCAACATTAACAGCAGGTTCAAACAATCCTATTTTATAGGGATAGTTCATCACCTCAGAGAAGACAAGCCCTAGGCAAAGGACTGACAGAATCAACACCTGCCCTCCCAAGTGTCCCTAGTGCCCAACTGGACTTATTTCTGCAAGAAACTGAAAGACTAACTTAGAGTAAGCCTGGAAAAGCAAGGGCTTTCCCTGCCTACAGTTCCCCATCCCCAAGATGTTAACTGAGTTAACTCTTTTCCCATCTCTCCAAACAGGGAGTTCATACTCTACACACCAGGAATGACACATGGCTGGTTTTATACAGTGCTTCTTCTCATCCCCCTCACCTTCTTCACTTCTGACCATTAGCTGTAGTACGAAAGCCAAGGGAAGAAAGGATTACAGCAAACTTTTTCATTATCCAGCTCTATCTGCATACTCAGGACAGATTCTAATGCAATAGAAACTAATATTGGCACCATTTTTAAAAAAGGAAAAGCTGTCTCCCACTTGGTATCTCATTTATTAGGAGATGACAGATGTTCTTAACAAACATTGGTAAAGAAAGATAAAATCAGCAAAATTAATATGCATTTGCAACCAGCACAGCACTGAAAAAAGGCAACACTATTTTTTATGCTGTATCAGTCAAACCCACAGAGGTTTACCAATCACAACCTGCAATCACACTGAACATATTGGTTGCCTTAGGCAACTGCATTTTTTGCCTCAGCAGAAGAGATAACTCAGGTATTGAATCAGATAAACTGTAATTTTTTGGCCAATAAAAGCCCATATGTCAGTCTTTTATCCTTCTAGCAAATCAAGAAAAAGCTATGTTGAATCAAAGGCTCAGGATTCAGCATAGGCAATAAGCCCTCATAAAGAGTCTTGTGAAACCGAGTCATCAGCCAAGCAACCAGGCAGCTGAGGCTTGTTCACCCTCCAGGTGTCTTTGCCATCTTCCCCAATAGGATTTACTGAGCCTGTCAACTCTCCACAAGCTGCCTCCAGCCCCCCACCTACCCACTCACAGGCAAACCAACATCCAGTGACCAATGCCAAATCAAGAGCTGACATGGCCGAGCCACAGACACCACACTGTCCTGAGGGAAGTTACAGAAGAGTTCATCTGGTGGAGAACACAGGCAGGCAGTACAAAGTAGGCTGTCTTAACATTAGCTGGATAACATCAGTTGTTCTAGGAGAGATGCTTGAAAACTTCTCCTTCTCTCACCAAGGCACAAAGCATCAATGCAAGTATGATGCTACGCTGGTCTTAGAAATCTGTATCTGTTCCCAGATTCCTCACACATGGGTTGTGAGGTCTTGAGAAAGTTGCTTCCACTTAAGATAAACTTCCAGTTTATAATCTTGGCAAAAACTGCATCAGGAGCCTCTAGATTAGCCAGGTGCAAGAAGAATCCTACTCCCAGTAGGGGCTCTTGAGATCTTTAAGTAAAAGTGTCAGCAGACCAAATACAAAAACCTCCTTTTCATTGCCTGAAAATTCATGCTAGGATAACATAACAGCTTGACAGTTTGTTGTCTTTCTGTTTTTGTACAGTAATGTTTGCATGTACTACAGGAAGAGGGAATTAAGGAAGAAGTGGTTTTAAACTGTTGTTCCTCCTTGGAGTACTGCCCTAACCTGGTTTCAGGAGGCGAAACTACAACTTCCGTGTATTGTCTCTGAAGTTCCTTCTCTACAGCTGCATTCAGCAACAGAAAACACCTGAGTTGTTCTGGTGAGATCTCAGGATGTGAAATGTGAACTAGACTATCGATAATGTGACCTCAGCACTGATCAAAGACTCCAAAAGCAGAGAGAGGTGCATGAAGAAACAGAAATTAAAGACAATACAAAAGAAAAGAACGCTTCAGATTTGGGTCAGGTTATTAGTTTGTTTTTTTTTTTTTTTTTTTTTAGGCTGAAATTTAACTAGGGGAAACCATGAGGCTTTACCCAGTAGACAGCTACCAAATGAAGAATCATATAAAACTGCACTGTAATTCCAATGCAACATAATACAGATAATGCCCAAAACACAAGGTTTCTATGCTTTACTTTCAGCTCCACTGGAAGCTTAAAAAGGTTTTAATCAGAAATCTGATGTCCACACAGTCTGGTACTACGACCAGTATTACAACAAATTCAGCACGATGTGACATACTTCTGAACAAGTACAAACTTTGTCTTGTACCTCAATTAAATAGAAATATTGCCCAACTGAAGACACATTTATACAACTCATTAAATAAAAGTTGCCTGAGTTCTACATTTTTTCACACTACCAATTTTTAAAAATTCTCTTAAGTGTATCTTAGAGTATCCTCTTCCTCTTTTCAAAACTACCACTGCACATGACAGGAAGATAAAATTACTCAATGCTAACACTCAAATTCAGCTCTACAGTAACACATTTGGTTTTATATGATACTCACAAAGAAAATAGCTATAGGTAAACTGAATTTCATATATTCATCTTAGATTAAATACATAATCTTTCTCTATCTCTACTATACTGTTTTTCATGCCATACTATTAAAATATAATAGGTGATGACCACATTAAATGCACAATGTGCCCTGCACGCATCTGAGGGCCACAATGGGACATGTGCAAGGTGAGATACTCAACAGAAACTTTAATCAAGAGTCTAAGGACACAGAGAAATTGCTTCATCTCCCACAAATAAACCAGTGTCTAGTGAAAGAAATTAGGATGGAAAAGTCAGGACATTCCTAATGTTTTAGGCAGGGAGAGGAAAATAACTCAGCAGCTGTTCTGACCAGCTCCAGCAAAAGTGCCTTCAGAAGGGGATACATGACCTGAAAGAATACAAAAGGAAGATGTAGCTTTAGCGACTCTTTGGGGCATATCAGCCCAGATGTGGGGATGATTAGCCACTATCACAAGCTATCAAACACCATGAAGTCGGTAAGAAAGGATCTTTGGACTGAATAACCCAAACAAAAAACAAACAGAAAACCCAAGGAAGCATAACTCTGAACATACATTTTGACGTGTCATCTTTTTACAACTTTGAAAACAAACTTTTCCTGTAGTGAATCAAATAAACGTATTTTTAACCCTAAAACTTTACTTTGAACCAACCTGACCTCAGGACAGCTGGCACACAAAAGGTACTGCAGCACCGAGGCCATGAAGATTTCTTGTGATGCTCAACTCCCAGCTGAGTTCAAGGGCTCTCGAGGGATAACAGCACAATCCTTTACTAAACTGTATGGGTCAGGCAGGAATAGCGTGGGACATTGCAGGGATCCAGGTGAAGAAGGAGTTTGTGTGACAAACCTTGGGCGGGCTACCTCCTTGGTATTTAGTTTATTCTAAGCATGTCCAAACCTCAAGAGTCCTCAAGGAATTCTGCAGTGAACATGAAGATGGCATATGAGTCATCAAAACACAGGGCAGGAGAAGCTTTTAAATTCAGCTACAGACTGATTGGAACTGACAGAGATGCCATTTTACTTTAGCAACCATAGCAAGTCATACTGTATTTTTGACCAAGATTAACATCTGTTTTACCATGAAGAGTTTTGTTTCCAGTGGGTTACTGCCACAGTCCAGAAATGATGGTCAGTTTAGAAAAAATTAAAAGCAAAAAGGGATTTTTTTTTATTTCAAGATAACATTTGGTTTGTAGCAAAGAAATCATCCCAGGGCCTATTCAGAAACATGAATTTATATCAGTGTACACTGATGAGATAAATACAGATATCTTTCTCTAGTCATATTTAATCTTGTTTAACACTGCTTGCTGAGGAGAATGACACAGCAACTGCGACAGCAGAAAAAATCAAGAGAAGATTTCTCACCCCTGCCTCCAAGTAGTTTTTTTTACTGATCATTTGGATCAACGTTTGTCTTTAGCACCAAGTTCCTCTCTGAGGTACATAAACAAGGACATAAAATTTTCCTCCCTATAATACCTAAAACACTTTCTAGAGGAATTTAACAGGCGTTGGTATCAAATATTCAAGGACTCTGTGTAGACTGGTTGAACACAGTGTACTGTTTAATCTGCCAGAAGAAGAAAATATCCAAATTATTCTGTTCTTGGTATTCATATCACACGCCTAGCAAAGAGCAAACCTGTTAACACACTCACTTAACACACTCACTACACGTGAGCACTGCTTGGTTTCTGACAGCAGATTCACATTCCAGCTGGTGAGGAGTTACTACCCTCCCCTAGATGATTCCCTCACCGCTAGTCAAAACTCTTGATACAGGGAAAGACTTGTCCCAATGACCTTGAAAATTATTATAATCTGAAATTATAAAACCTGGAGTTAGAACAATACGTGTTGGATAAAGAGCAATGATCAAAAAAGAACACATTGCTCATCAAAAGAGATGAGTGAGAAGTTGACCATTTGCCATTCCTTAGGAAAAAAAACACCCCACAACAAAAGCAAACAAAATCAATAGGGTCATCACTGAAGCAAGCCCAGGGCAAAAATAAAAGCAGTTTACAAGATTTTTGCATTTTGTAGCAGAATGGGAAGAACCCAGCCTAATATCCAGTACAAAGCAAAATCACTGAGATAACCAAACCAACTGACTGCTACAAATTCCCATACAAATAACACCATAAAGATGTAGTTTAATTCTTATCAAAGGCCTGGTCTACAGAGTCCCACAAGCAATACTAAAGCATCTGAGAATGGATGGGTTACGCCCTGCTAAGGAAAATATTCATAAGAGAAAGCACACAACACCCAAGGAAAGAGAACAGATAAAACCCAGAATTTTTTGGAGTATCTAATTCTTCTTCACTGGTGATTTTTTAAGTTCTGACTGGAAAACTTTTTATGCAAGTGTACAACCTTGCTTTCAGTTTTCCTTATTTCTTGGCTTCATTGCTCTATTCAACAGAATTACTAATTCACAAATTATATGGAGTAACACAGATAATTGGAATAACATTTAAAACTAGGGAGTAATCATAGAGCAAGATATATATCTTTTAGACCAAGGTTTTGTTTGGACAGTGATAGAACTTGCCATAATGCTTCAATCACCTATATCTGAAATCCGTCCTGTAAAATAGGATGCTTCAAATCATTATGACACTGCATGTTGCAGAATATAAACTAAAATTATTTTCACTCACCATCTGAGAAGTGTTTGCTATTCATACTGCATTATAATTCTAATGCATACTCTCCACCTTAAAACCACTTATATATATCTGGCACTGGAATAAAAGGAAAAAAAGGTTTCAACATTCCAACTCCTTTAATAATACCAATGAGATCACACTAAAACAAACAACCCCCTGCCAGACAGATAAGGGAAATTATTAGCACTGTTAAATGAAGCCTTGATGGATTAGCTCTTTGAGAAGCTAAAAACCTCAGGACTTTTGAAGGTGATATATAACCATCCACCCGCCAAACATTCAGAACAGCATCCTCCCAGGCAAGAATTTCACAGCATTGAATTGACAGTGTTGAAACATGTTGTTATCCTGGATGCTATGCTTGCTTTTTCCTCATCCACAGTGAAGAACACAAGAGGCAAAACTATCATTGTGATGCAAACATATGAAAAACTTACTTTAAACATAATCCTTTTCTAAAATGAGCTCTTGGAAACCCATTGCAACTAAGGCCAAATCCACAAGGGTGCCAGTTTAATTTACAACTGCTCCTTTGCCTTTCTCCTCACCCCATTCCCTATTTAAGTTCAATAAAGCAAACAGCCAGGACTGGAAAAAAACAAAGACGTCAATTTGCACAAAAACATCTCACTGCTAGCAACAAGTATAGCAGACATCTCTGGCAGCACATTCCAACAGAGGATCATAAGAAACAGCATGGAGAGAAAGGCTCCCCTGAACTTCTGATAAATTCAAATTTTAGGATTTTGGTTTGCATCACCTCCATTCTCCATTCTAAGCTGTTTTAAAATAAATATACTTTATTTTTTACATGGCAGATTCAGACCAGGAGAGGGTTAATGTGGTCCACAGTGGGATGAACCCCTTCCTAAAGAAATACAGAAAAGCCATCTCCACTTCCAGAGTGAGAAGACAGCCTTTCGCAGAGGGTGAAGACGAGACATACCAGAGCAGATTTATTATGAGTCACAGCCTAAATTTGGCATTTCAAGAAGTACAGTGTAGCTCCAAAACATGTAAGATTGGTAAAACAGAGAGTAAATCAAACGTAAATTTAATGATAAGTGGAAGTATAAAATGACACTCTTGTTAGTAGGATACATCTACTTAAAAACAGTAAACAAATTGTATCAATATTCAATGCTCCCAGAAAGCAAGATCTGCTCTTAAAACATGCAGCAAAAATAATTTGACTGGCTTCCATGAAATCAAGTGTAAGACAACATATGACACTTCTGTCAGCAAAAAGGTTTTTTCATGGTAAAACATTAAGAGACAAGCAAATACAAGCCCACTGACACTCCACTCTCCAGCCTGCAGATGACCAATACACAATACCTGAAGTTATGCAAGAATACCTTTAAGTCTTGCAGTGAATGGGATGTCCTTTCCTGAATTTTATCTGCCCCTCAATTTTATATATTTTTTTTAAGGAGGTGAAACCTGTTTAGTGTGTACTGCTTGAAAACGCAATGAAAGACAGCAGAACAAGAAGCAAATAGTTTTGCAAAATCATCACAGAGGGTTTGTCTGTAAAGCAAGAAAAATGAGTTCAAGAGATTGGGGTTAGCTTGTTTGCCATAGCAGTAAAGTGAAATGAAGAAATTCACCTTCTTTTGGAGGTCACTTTTCATACCTTTGTTTTAGGTTTCTGTTTTAAACATTCAGCTCAGACCTATGCTGAATCAAAGAGAGTCAAATGCAAGCATTCTACACCTGAAAAAGTAAGAAGCCTCCACTCCTGTTTAGCACACTTCATCAGGTGAAGGAGCCTGCTCTAATCACCTAGATTAATTTTGTAAAGCTGCAAACTACCTAATGAGCATACTTCATGATTCAATGGTTGTCATTTTTGCTTTGTCTTAACTGCTGAGTTGTCTGATAACAGTTTGCTTTTAAAGATTCAAAGTTATTGAAGTAAACACTTTAAAAGTTGTAAACCTCTCCTGCTTTGCATCACTTCACTACATACCATCTCATAATTTCCATTTCTCTCCTCTCTTTACATTCAAAGAGTGAATAAAATTCAAGATAAAGCCCTCTGACATTAAATCCAGACTTGTTAAAATCATGAGAAAAATCCTAACAATTACAGAAATTTAGAGTAGGCAAAAGGCTTCATCCTAAAGTTACAAAGAAGCACAAAATTCTAACCATTCTTTGCTGGTACTAAGTAAGCATGTAAGAAGTTAGGAAGGAATACGATTCCAACAAAATTGAATAATGGGTTATGCAACATATGCTACTGCTTAATTATTAGCTTAAGGATATCACTGAATATTAAACATTCAGTAGAGATTGACACATCCTGGCAGTTCAACTGGCAGTGCTCACATCCAAGAACCAGCACCATTATCTTGCAGCTGGCTCTGATTTCTTTGCACTGTCCCATACTACAAGGAATTTGGGTTTCATAGTGCCAGGGTTATTCTGGAAAAATATTAGAAAGGTAGAAAGCAATATAAGGTTATACCACCAGACTCACCCTAACAGAACACTTATTTCACAAAGCCATCTGCTAATCAGTCTAGTCAAAAACTAAAATTTTTTTTTTCCTGAAAAATTATAGTTTTACAAAGATTTTAAGTACAGGCACTGCTGCATTTTATCTGGTATGATATAAAGCCCCTTCCCATTTGTAAACACACCTAATGATGAAGATGTCCCAGGTTTATGCAGTGTAAGAGTGAAAACCAGGCCTCCTACCCCTGATTTTTAAAAGCCAAACGTGTTCCTCTGCAAAGTCCCACAAGATTCTGCTGCTGTTTAAATGTGACAATTTTTTTCACATGTGAATTACTGTTTTATGATTTGCCTTAAAAAAAACCAACAAAAGCTTGAAAGCCATTTGGGCTGTTAAAAATTAACCAACAGAGGCCTTTTAGCTGTTACTTTATACTCAAATATCAATAGTACCTCTGTGAAGGATTTGATTAATTTGAGCAGAATTGATGGAAGGTGCCCATACAGCCCCTTCTTACCATGTGTAAGTGTACCTTGGTAATTGTACACCTGCTGCCTTCCACAACACGTACAAGGAATGCTTTCAGCACAAGTCTCTGAGCTCAGGTGAAGTACCTGCAGGCATATCCTTGTCAGGGAGGCAGGCAAGGTTCTCCTCCCCTAATCCTCAACACACACACACACACACCTGCCCCCGCACACTTACATGTAAATAAGTCACGAATAAGTCACTTAGGTAATAAGTCATGAATAAGGACTTGAACTGGGAACTTTATCTTTTGTACTATTCAAATAATGAAGCTCAGCAAGATGTTTCAAGAATTAAATTACACATGATAGGCTAAAAGCGATCAGGGTAGAAACTACTACTCTGGGAAAAAAAAAAACCTCAGTGCACACACATACCTGTATCTGTCCCCTAAACCAGGCAAGTAATACACACCACTCTCAATAAAAAAAAAAAATGAGGCTCATTTCTCAGCCCCTTGTTTCCATCTCTCCTAGCACTACTCACACAGTAGCTACACATAGCAAAGCAAAAAAATTTTAGGACTGTTTCCACCTGCAAAGGGAGTAGGCAAATCAGAAGTAAAAACAAAGCACTAAAATAAATCAAATTTAATTAGAGCAGCACTCCTTTCCTTCCAATCCATGAACTTCAGTGCTAGGTTTTAGGACCCCTTCTGAATCTGCTGGGGAAGAAGAACAAAGAAGCTCCTGGGCCAGTCCACAAGCTGTGTCTGGGAATATGTGACACTGCCACAGCATTGCCTCTCCATCCCAAGCACAGAACCTGGGTGCAGTGCAAGTGCAGTGCTGCCAGAAGCTTCTTTCATCATGATTACTTCTTCCTGCTGGAATACATTCCAACTCTGAATGTATAAAATTCATTGAAAAATGCCCTTTGCAAATATATCAACTGCAGCATAACAATTCTTGCTTGTGGCACAGAGACACACTGGAGTAGCCAGCAACTGACACTCAAGCACTTCACCTGCCACAATTGGCACTCCTGCAGAGAGGCACACAACAAAAACTGAACCCTAGGGTAAAAATACCAAATCCTACAAATTCCCAGCTGCAGGTGAGCATGACCAGTAAGGGAGCCAAGAGCATCAGCCATATAAAAATGGATACATGGAACTTACTCTTTCAAGTTTGGGCTATAGAGAATTTATCTGTCCTCTCCATGCCCAGCCAAACAACTGAATCACTTATTTTATTCACTTATTGGAGATGCCCAGTCACAAGATGTTAGTTCTGCCAACTGGGCTCAAGTACAGACTCAGGAGGACACAGTTCCAGGGCCGACATGATCTGGATCTGTCACTATGCCTCCTAATTCCTTTTGAATTTCACTCCAGCTCAGGAAGCCTGAAGCTGGTTATAAGCAGGAGGCCATGCCAAACAGAAGAGGCAACCTTCATTCTTTGCATGGGATGGCTTCTACATTAGAGAAGAGCTGGCTTGGACGATATTTACAAATTTCCTACTGAAAATGAGGGTTTCGGTTTCTCTTTCCTCTCTCTCCTTTTTTTTTTAAGAGCTTTGTCTGCTCCTGAACTGATAGTATTAGGCTGGGAGAAGACGTGCTCAACTTCAAAGCTAAATTAGTACCATTGCTAGTGATCAACAAAGCAAACAAAAACAATGAAGACTACTAGACATCAGTTAGTCAAGAAAAGCACTAACAGTCAAACTAGCAGCAGCACAATTCTGATTCCTGTACTAAAGCTGGGCAACAACCCCAGGTACAAGTGGCCCATGCTTCAGTCTGGCTGGTCCCAGCTCAGCACATTACATCAGCCAGAGACAGAACAAAGTTTCAGGTTCCTCTGATGGTCCCTTACCATGCAGTTAAACAGATTCAAGCCAGTTAAAGATACAAGTGAAAAATGCATTTGTATTAAAAATCCCCAAAGCTGAGCTGCCAGTGCCACCCTGTAAAAACGTTAACATTGGTAGCTGTGCGGGTTAAACTAAATCTCTACTGTTGCCCCATTATTTTTGAGCTAGTACCTGTTCATTAACTCCAGAGTGCTATGGTAGTATAAGGCAACTATATCCAGGGTAAAGCCCACAAAATAACTTCAGCAAGGTCAGTGACACTCACAACTGGAACTTACAGCTTACTTTTTTCCAGAGACCACTTATGTAGATTTCACAACAAATGACAGCAAAAGAAGAATGTCATTAGTGAAGTCAGTAGATAGCTGGCAGGGATGCAACTTTGTAGAATTCAACAAAATATTGAATAATCAGGTCAAACATCCAGTACAAAAGCTGGGTTACATTTTATGCACTCGGTCAAACAGCTATTGAGAAAAATTCCTGAGATAAAAACGTAATGTTTCCATTCATATTTCCTATTTTTAACTGACCTTTAAAATAGGTATTTCAAAAGTAGACATACGTACGTTTGTAGCTATTTATTTATTTATTTATTTGCTTTTCTCCTTAAATGACCTAGAGCATCTTGGTTAGGGCAACAGGATTCTCCCTAGGAAATGTTTCCATTTCTCAAATAATCTTACATGGTGTGGTATTCCCCAGAACACACAGAAAAGAAAGATCTACAGCCAGAGTCCTATGGTCAGTACAGTCATCTGCTAGCATACAATTCCAGATGAAAATACACCTTTCTAATAGTTACAGAACCCTCAGACCAAGATTTCTATAATCAGCATCAAACACTAAATGAGCAGGGAGGCCCTCAAATAGTGCTACTAAGATCACTCTCTAGAATAGTGACTCTAGAAAAAGTAATATATACAGTCTAGAGATCTGAAGAAGCAGTGTAATTAAGCATTATTATAAACTCCTAAGCAAAAGAGAGCAAATATTACGCTAGCCAAAATGATCTCTTGAGTACCATGAGCACAGCCCAGGAGAGCGCAGCATAGTTCACTGGCTGTGACTTCTGATACCAGCAAGGCTGGCTGCAACCACTGGATGCCTGAGGCTGTGGGCAAGGAGAGGTGGAGCAGCATAAAAGAAAAAAAGTGCATTACACAAAGTAATCATCTATCCACAGAAAGGGCTATGAAACCAGATGTTTCTCACACCTTTAGACAATATTCAGAAGCAAAAAGATGCACGTGCTTGCTTTGAAGTAACATCCTTCTCTGTGATGCATTCCAATTCTCTGCACAAAAGCTAGACCATGAACTCCTTACCCTGAAGGTAATGATATTGTAAAGGAGATAGCCGTGTAAATAACAAAAAGCAATAACCAGGACTTTTCACTAAATACAAGCTCTCAAAACCAACCAAATTTCAGTTGTATCTGGATTGCCAACTGTGATCGTAACATTTAGAACATTCCCTCAAATCATAACAGGAACTCTGGCAGATAAGGGACTTGGTTCATCCACCTGCACTTCCAAAGGATGACAGGTGAATGAGAAAGTGCTTTTATTCCTGGGCTCCTTCTTTCCACATCTGCCATTCTTGAGAACAGGAAGGTCCAGGCTGGAGCAAATAGGAAAAACAGTGGGCCCTAATGTGAACACAGCCGTTGCTGGTACAACAGAAAGGTAATCAGGATGACTCATCCTTGACAGAGAATGACTTCAATTTTTTGTTAACATAATAGCACATCAAAGCATAACATAAGGCTTTACTAAGTTCTTGGGCTGCAATGTAAATGTGTGCAGAAGTGATAGCCACCTGAAGTAGCTGAGACACTCTGTCCATGCAAGGAAGACAGGCTGCACAGGCAGCACATCCTGAGGGAAAGAAGGGAAGAAGAGATTCCGTCAGGACAAGTAAATAAAAAGAAAAATATTTTTAAGTGAAACAAACTCCCTGTAAAGAGTAAAGTCTTTAACAGGACTTAATTCTTGTAATATCTGTGTATTTGAGGCAATACATTACCGTCCCATGCAGTGAATGCACCTCATTGTGCATTCCATCAATAAAATTGAATTTTGACCATGCACCCACAATATATGTATATTTATTCATAAAATATTTATAATTTTTAATTTAAAATTTATTTATGAATTCCATATATTTTCTGCTATTTTCCCTCCTGCACCCCAAGGGATTATTTTGAACACCCCATTTTGGAGATCATTGATCCAGTAGAAGGAGCTTTACAAAAAAATATTTACTGAAGAGATTCCGAAAGACATCACATATTAAGATGAAAATGTATCTAACAAGGCACCTGCTTCCTAGAGACATATCAGTTTTTCCACAGTTTCTGCGCAGAAACACTGATCCTACAAAGAGTTTCCCAGGATGTACCCATAAGCAAAGACAATGTTCTCCAGATCACCAAAACTAGAGAACATCCATATAAACAGAGTTCCTGTAAGGCCCTATACCCAGGCTCTCAAAGCACAGGTTTCTGGGGTTTGACTCCCAGCAATGCTACATCCTCAAATTGAAATATGGGATCAAATTTTTTTCTGCAACAAGACAGCCCCCACAAGCCAGCCACTGCTATTTTTGGGGAAAAAAACCCACAACAACCAACGAGAAAACTAGCCAAAAAACCCCAGTGACAAACAAAACCTTAACATATATGCAGAGACCATGTCTGAAGTGCTGCATCATTCTATTCATGTTTTTCCAAACCAGAAAACCAAAATCCTCACTTAACTCCCTTTTCTCCGGGTTTACAGATGATGAATCTGTTTTAAAACTGTGTGTTCCTTTCACATTGGATTTCACTAGCTCCAGCTGTACTACACAGTCTTTCACTGAACCATATAATTAAGTTAGATTTTCAGCTGACTACATAAATTGATCTTCAGATGCAATAACTGCATGTGCAGACTGACGTTCCGGACATGCACAGCTACTCTTGGTTGTATCCTGTTTCCATTGAAACAAATGGCAAAGCTTCCTTAAACTCCACAACTGAAAAACACTTCTTGCAGAAGAAAGCACAGAAACCCTAGCCAAAAAACCAAACTAGCAATACCAATTAAACACTTTCAGAAAACAGGAGTAAATTCAGTGAAAGCTGCGGGTGAACAGCAATTGATAACCGTGGGCCAAGTCCCTGACTGTTGCAGAGACCTGTCTATATGGTTAATGCAAAGGGAAGTTAAGAACCCTGTAATGCATCAGACAAACCCAAGAACAGGGTTCATCTAAGACCTTGATGTCTTTATCAGTGTTTATAATTTATTTTCATGACTATTTTGGTTCATGAAACTAAAAGGATGTTTTACTTCTTTGTTTCAGACTATTTACATTAACAACAATTTCAAGAAATTAACCACAAAAAATTAACAACATTTTTAAGGCATAATGATGCCTTCTAAATTCTTCAGCTGGAGAACAGACAGAAATTACCTTTTTGGACAAACTGAACTCTCAGATAAGGATCTAGTCTCAACTATAAGAATGTTCAAGTTTAAGTGGAGTATTTTTCTTTTAAATAGTTATTACAGATATTTGCAAGTCAAGTAAGCTAATAGAAGCCTCTCCATAATGAGCAGTCTTAATTCAAGAATTTACTTCCTATGGCATACTCTTAAGTCTATTCCTGCTTTCACAGACCACATACCACTCAGAGTTCTAGAAACGGCCAGGAAAGTGTTCAGGTCACTTCACTAAGATATTTATTAAACTTACACAAAAACCAATTAAGTAATATCTTGATGAATGTTTCTCCGTGGCATGAATTTTTCTTAAAAAGATTCTGAAAATATTATTCCCAGTATCTTGAATGAGTAAAGACATTTTAAAAATAATTTCTAAACCAGACTGAGATCAAGTGACTGCACACACTACATAAACCTGAAACTCCTGTCCCAGGTCTCTGCAATATCAAAGTGATAAATCCTAATGGGTTCTGGACTTCTAGGGTATGAAAGATACATTTCATCCCCCCTCCATGAGAGACCAGAATAGACTTTTGAGTCTATTCACCAATTTCACAGCACTAACCCAATCAATGGTATTACAGCAGCTGTTCTGAGGTCAAAGCTTTCAGCATTTCTTGGGATCTCAAGGCAAGAATGAAGCATCATGAGAAGGCCTTTCTAAACTAAACTCAGAAAATGGCAAATCTCAAAGCATGGCAGGATCAGGAGATCTTGTAGTGATGTCCTATTACAGCCCTGAAGAGGCTTGAAGAACAGCACTTGCCTGAGAGCACCGAAGGGCATGGCTTAAACCCCCAGCCAGTCTAAACAACAGTGGCACTTGGCTTGAAGCCGGTGCCAAGGCAGCACTCGGCAAACCGCCTACAGCAAGAGCCTTGTGCCTGCAAGGCACCACTGCTGACGTGGCTGTGCCAGCCACCAGGCTGCCTCCCTGCCTGGGTGCATCACCTTAAAGTTATTCTAATGCATACCACATGGCCACTCATTTTTTCCCTCCTCTCTCCCCTGTTTAATGACAGCAACCCCAGTCTCCTTCTCCAACCAGCCCGTATTGCAGGCTTGCAACATCATTAACAGAATTCAGTTTTTAGCACTTCATCTCAGTCAGCTCATTTCTAATTTTGCTCCTACAGCTCTGCATTGTACTGTTTCTCTATGTCTTTCTGCTTTTGCTATCTCATCACATGTCTGTTGCCAGGCAAACTGCTTAACTTGTGCATTGCAACTTGAGGGACAAGTCCTCCACCCTTAAAAGCGAGGCCAGATACAACTCCTTTGCAGCAAAACAATTCCTTTCAGCTGGTGCAGCACCTGCAAGGTACTCCAGAGGAAGCCTTAATCACTTCATTTGCCTTTAAAAATGACAGATTGCAACAAACTCTGGAAGAGTTTTCCAGCACAAACTGAACAAAACTAGCGATTAGCAAATCAACCCAGCAACCACCAGCCATCATCCTAGCCTGCCTAACGGCTCCTTGCTACACTTGCACCCTTCCACCAGCAGCCACAGCATCAGTCTCACCTACAAGCCTTTCCTGGTCGCTGGTGCCAACAGTTTTTTCCTCTCATGAGTTTGTCAATCAAGCATAAACAGGGCACAACACTTGGGCTGGCCAGGGCCTTCCATCTTCTCCAATCTCCAGGATAAACACTGACATCAGGGCGGCATTTTTTCCAGTGTTAAGGGCAAAGCACTAAGAGGAAGAACCTCCGTACACGACAGCACAGACAACACATATAGTTAAGGAGATGGTTTCCAGCCACCGACTCAAGTCTTCAGCCACTAAGGTCACTCACACCCACCCAAACACCTCCCAGCACCACTTTTCTTACACTGACCTTTTCAAGTCAGTTGTGACTTTTTTGATCAACTCAAGACTCTTCCAATCACTTTTACTGAAACAAGAGGGCCAATGACAAAACAAAAAAAGGCAGGCTTTTGACGTTTTTAAGACAACTGTGCTTAGTCCTCTAGCACTACAACACACCTGGTGTTCAGACACGGAATGGCACCTGGAATGGCACCAGACTACGAGCATGCACAGCCAACCAGTTTGAAGCCCACACTAGAACATACAGCACCCCGAGAACAGGGAAGGTGCCTAAGAACACAAGCTGCCTCACAGGAGCCATCAGTGAGAGCAGGCAGAACAGCACTTACAGAACAATCAACACGACACTCTACTGCACTAGCTTTGGGACTTTAACATGAGGTCACATACATCCTTTTCCAAACTCATGACTAAACACTACATAATAGCAATGCATTAGGAAGAAAAACAAAACAAAATAAGACACTCCCCACTGAGGTTTAATGTACAGTGCCTAGAACAGATGGTACCGCATGTGCAAAACACTCCTTTTTCCTGAGCTGATTTTTCAGGTAATTTGGGTATAAAATACTTATTTCCCAAGTTTCCCCATCTTAGTAAAATTTTTACTTACACATGTCGAAGTGATAAATATGTATCTGGAGAACAATTTTCTCCTATTTGAAAGTCAAACTGCCTTTGTACCAGAGTAATGATATACACATAGAAGAAATTTATTTTTTCAGAACCTCCTCCTCCAAGTCATATATATTTCCTAAGACTCACATTCCCAAACAATTAAATCCAAAGGGAAGCCACTTAACTGACTTCAACAGATGTAGAATTAAACCCTAAGGTAATAATTCATATGAACAATCAATATTTCATATGTACTGCAAGCTGAGATACCTCAACAGTTTATGAGAAAAAAAGGCTAAACGTCCAACCCCCATGAAGTCATATTCCAGCTCTTTTGTGTGAAGGCAAAGAAAAGCAATACAACATAGAAAAGTCCAGCAATATCTATGCTTTAGATTGTATATGCCAACTCAACTATACTGGTGTACATGAATTTTTAAGAGGCAAGGTTAGACTTCTAGCTTTTCTGAAATTTAGTTGTCCCATGAATGTCAAATCCTACTGACAAACATCAATCTGATCTTTCAAATATACCTGATGTCCAGACTTCAAAGGAAGTTTGGCAGCATTAAACTTTCAAATCCTCAATACTACACTGTATTAGATGATGAATGTCATCACCTTTGGTAAATTTTGATAAAAGGACTAGCACAGACAGTATGGATTTTACTGCATATTTTGTCAGCTAATTTTTAAAATCTAAAGGTTCTGAGTGCTCCAGGGAACGTTTTTTTTCAAAACCAACTGAAACATCAGTGTTCAAATTCTTCTACATGCTCCACAAGAAAAAAAAAAAAAAAAAACAAAAAAAACCCAGAAACAAAAACAAACAACCAAACAAAAATCCTTTTAGCAAAATTATTTAGTATTCTAGTTAGGTGATGTCAGAGTTCATAAGTAAATGGTCCAAACAGCATTTTGGAACACACAGTATTTTAACAGATGTAATTCTAAAAAATTATCACTAACTTTTTACTTCTGTGCATTAGGCTTTTTTTGGGCATTTATTTCACTTTTATAACTTACTTTCTATTTTTTTTTACCCTTAAGAGAAGGGAGACAGCAATCTCTGTACCTCATGAACATCATAAACTATGGCACAAACTGAGTTCTCTTTCCCCCTTATGTTGTGGCATATAAAGCATCTTTTCACTTAAAACCACTAGTCCTATAATCAATACTTTTAAATGCCCAGCCTAACAAGTTAAAAAAGATTTCCATTAAGAATAGATTATACTTCAACATAATGCTAAAAAAACCCCACTTATTTCTGGTAAGTTTTATTTTTGCTCTGTGGTATCAAATGGCCCTTGCTTTAGCATGGTAATAATTAGGAACCAGGGCACTGATGCTCTCAAGAAGGTCAAAAGAGAGCTTCATTGTCTCCTCTACATTTCAGAAGACTGGAATGATAGCACCAGAAATGATGAAACTTGGTTTCTCTCATCCTTATGCCCCTTGAAACACCATAACACCAGGCCTGTCTCTGTCCCAGACATCATCACAGTCCCTGTGCTCTCCCCTCTTCTGATGAAACAAATCTAAGATTATTTTCAGCTCCTTCTGCACAACCGTTCTTTCAGGGGAAGAGTCAGCTTGTGTAATGCCCAATTCCTAGCTAAGCATCTGCTGACTCACTGGCCAATGCACCCACTCTGGCTGACAATCAGGCCTGGCCAAAGAGAGCAATTAAATCAAGGTATTTTCTGAGAGTATTCAGCTTGGAACCCTACTCCTTGGAAAAGTTTGTCTTGGAAATTTTCCTCTGCAAACTTCAAGCTATGGATCTACCCCTGAGAGATGTGATAAACAAGTGTGCATCTGTCCCTCACTTTTGACTTCACTTTGTCCACAGAGTTACGTGGGGGGGTTTTGCCTGTTCTGTAAAATCAGTTTCACTTTAATACATATTTTGCATCAGCCAAAGGATAACACAATTCTGATCTTTTCATCCCAATTATGGTACTTCCAACTCCAGTAATCTAGAATTAGATAATGGAAAGAAAGAGACTGATAATGAAAATACTACTCTTTACAATTACAAAGGTAAGATCAAGCACAGCAGGCAAGTTAAAATGTCAGCCCTGCCTTGAACCAGCTGTCCTGAAAGGTTTCTGCACATGTAAGGTCTCGAATAGCTGAATCACATGGTCTGTCACGTCTTGATGGAAACTTATTCTAAAACTTACACACATATACAAGTATTTACAAACATAGATACATTTTATATACCTATAAATATATTCCAATACTTGCACAGATATATTTAGAGAGACAGACACACAGAAATCCCTACAGTCTTTCTGACAAGGAGGCATTACTTTCTGTACATGGGAAATTTAGCAGGCTTTCCTTTTCGCTGCTTGTGTTATGAAATGACATGCAAACATTAAACTCATACAAGGAACAATAAATTCCATTAATACAGTTGCCTCACAATTAAGTATTTATGTAGATACTGCAGAAAGCCCACAGATATAAATTTTATAACTCCTTTGGGGCTGAATAAAATTAAATCAAATGGAAAAGGAAATGTGGTGATGCAAAAGCTTGCCTTTAATTAATCAGAATTAATCAAAATAAAAGTAAGTAATCTTCTAGCAGTCAAAGCAGCACTAGGGTAAATATGACAATATAGTAAATAACCCAGGAGAAATATAAATGCCACAAGTACAGGCCTCCCCTAATTAAAATGAGGTTTTTTCAAGACTGTAAACTACCAAATATGGGCTTCCACAGAATCCTTTTTGGGTATTTTACAGAGGAACTGTGAGAAACGACCTTCAAGATTCATTTAAATTTCAGCCTTGTAAGTTTGAAGCCGTAGGTTGCTGCTCAGGTGAAGTGAGAAGGCTGCACCTTTGCAAGGGACAACACTCCCAAATGTCACTGTCACCACATCACTCCCCAGCTGCTTCTCTGAGGCTGTCCCACAACACAGGCTTTTACAGCCCTGTCACCAGGTGAGCACTACCTAGCATGCCTATTTTGTATGCACACACATGGCATCTGGGAATTCAGCCACTGCTCAGCTAATTGGCTACCTGCTTAATTACAACCCCAGCCAAGATAATGTTTTCTACATGGGTGAAAGTGCAGAGCATCTCCACAGTTACTAATAAGGCTGTCACAATCTCTGATCAGAGCAGTGCAAGCACCATCAAGTAGTTATACATTAAAAACTGCAGCCAAGTGCTATAACCAATATACCCAACTGCCATGAAAGGACAAATATTCTAAAGAGTATACTTGTAAGTTCTGAAGCCAGAAAAGTTCATTATCTAGTCTGACCACTGATGTACCACAGATCCTTACGTGTGATTGAAGTATCTGAATCAACACCAGTCATTTGTGTTTCTACAAGTATTTTGGTGTCTCTGGTGTGTTCACATGAAAGTTTGGAGCAAAGATAAGAGCTTCACTCATCTCCCTGATGGAGAACTGAATTACCCACCAACTCATATAAGATTTGAGCTTCATTTTTTATTTGAATTAACAGTTTTACCTTCCAGGCCTCAACTCTTTTTCTGCTTTGCTTCACTAGAGAAAAGAGTTCCTTTTTTTCCATGAATATTTTCATAAATCTAATCAGTTCATTTCTCAATCCTTTTTTTTCTTTCAACCAGATATGTTACATCTAAGTCTCCTGCTCTAAGATGCTTTCTTAGTCTTTGGAATAACTTCCAAAGCCTCCTTCTTTACCCTGCAGCTTTTCTAACATTCTTTAAAGGATACTGGCACCAAAACATCACCCAGTGCCCATGCAGTGTGATATGCAGAGGTAAAACCTTATTCACCCTGCAGTTCAGGGCATGTTAGGGAGACATCAGAGAGACATGGCCAGGTTCCCCATAAAGCACAGTGGGCCTTTTCATCGACGTCTCAGCTTTAAAGCAAGGCTCAAGCTATCAAAACCCCAAAGCCTTCAGCTCTGCCCACTTATGCCAAGGAGTGATTAATCTCTAAAACCTTCTGCATTGTCTCCTCTTCTGCTCTCTCCACTTTTAAAGCACACCAGCTTGTTAACCTCATGCTTTGAGAGAGTGGAAAGGTCTCCACTGGAAGTGACTTGCTTCCACTCCCACTGGGTGTGTCCCTGTAGTTTTCCTTTCTCATCCCAAGAAGTGCAATAGCCATCCTCAAATTTTGTCAAGGTGACTTCAAAATGCAGCATAAAGTTGAAAGCACTGTGTCTGTGCTCTGCAGCACAGAAATTTCAAATTTGAGAGAAACCCTGTAAATCAAAAGTCAGTGTTATTTTAATAGACTTCCCATGCTAGCTGCAGTCTCTGCAGATTTATAAAACCATTTGGCAGCATGCTACACACCAGTAATTACCAGAGCAGGAAACGCTCAATAATACAGAAATAACTCAGTCATTACAGCATATGATATGAAGATAGAGAGATTTTTTTTTTACCTTTTTCTTTATATATCAAAGAGAAAAACAAGAAACCTTTACCCTAAACAAAAGAACTACATGAAACTCTCCCCACAAATGGGGAGACAAATTTGCTGAAAAAGGCCACCAGGGTGTCAGGGAGCCTGCAAAGTACCCTTAGGGGCCAGCTATGAGACTTGTCCAAGCTTTCAGTCCTGGAATAACGGGCAATTCTGCAAAACAGATACCTTGCCTATGTGGATCAAAGAGATAAAAGGGCCAAATTCAGGCCTGTAACAAAGCAGCAGCACTGTTCTTGCCTTCACAACACTGCAAGGGTTTATATTTAGTTTTAAAACAAAGCATTAGATACATTGCAACCTTCACACAAAATGATCGCTCAACCACTCAATTATCACAACCACTTACGGGAATTCTGTAGTTTATGCAGCATTTTTAACTACTCAGTATAAAAAAGGCCAATTTTGATCTAAGAAGTAACAGTTTGAGAAAATCTTCTAAGAAGCAAGACTTCTCAAGAACTGAATCTTTATCAAGGTTTTCCCATCTGCAAGAACAGTGAAGAAGTGAAAATACATAATAAGGAATTTTACCAGGCCCAAACCACGGAGGCTGTGCAAGATGATACACTGTTTGTAGCAAGAAAATCATAATGTATCTCTATTTAGCATATGCATGTGCATCTATTTGCTCTAGATGCATGTATAATCAGCCCCAGTATAAATTAGAAATCATATGAAGGATTAAACATCAATTGCCTGTCCTCCTACACTTCCCATCCCTCTGCCAGGTCCTGATTAAAACAGAAGGCACAGTAGCAATGGTTGGAAACAGACTCTGAAATTGAAATAAGAGAGGAAAATTGCCATTTTCTTTTTGTAGCAAAACCTATAAAAGCCATATTAGTATTTGACTGTCAACAAATACCACCATATTCTGAAATTAGGAAATCCTGATGCTTTTAACAGGATCTAAAAGGTGCAGAAAAATGAGGATTATTAAAACTTGAAGATATGACAATTATATTTGATGATGGAAGTCAGTGTTATGCAAATAATTGTTTTAATATTTCTCAGGCATCCCACATTATAACTCTTTCTCAGTGACTAGGAGGGTTTCACACAATCTTTAAGCGTAATCTTTTGCTAGCTTCACCATCTGGGAGTTCACAGACAGCATTTAATCTTACTGGCTTTTTTCCAAGAGACTTACTGTAAGTCTGTGGCATGTGTTTCTTTTAACAATCAAATTTGGGGGTTATTTTGTTTTTGACTGTGACTTAAAATAGCCCATTATCAAAATAATATTAGGGAGATCAGGTCTCCAGAGAGCAAGAGCATCTTTTATGAGAACAGCTGACAAAGCTCAAACTTTGCTTGATGCTTTCCCCGAAGTATGCAGAAACTTCTTCAGAAATGAACAAACGCAGAAAACTTCTAACTACATGCAGATAAACCATAAAAAAACCAAAACTGCTAGTAGAAGGTAGGATAGATACCTCATCAGACAAGAAGAGCATAAGTCGAAGAAGAAAGGGCAGACTATGAATGAAGTGGGGCAAAGAAGGAGAGCAGAGTATAATTACAACTCAGGCCATAAAGTCATTATACACATCTAGGGATATCCCTACCATTATGTATATGTGTATCTCTAGCTTTTTCCATTATGCATATCCAGAAGAGTTA
The DNA here is from genome assembly GCA_024734555.1 of Trochalopteron elliotii. NCBI lineage: Eukaryota > Metazoa > Chordata > Aves > Passeriformes > Leiothrichidae > Trochalopteron > Trochalopteron elliotii. The sequence goes on from JANPWX010000064.1 coordinate 6,743,542, forward strand.
CAGTAAGTTTGATTTCTCAGATCCATTTTTAAAAAGATTTTTCTTTGTTTTGTTCTGGATTTTTGGGGGATTTGTTTTAAAATATCTCAGAAAGATCATGGCCAGGAAGATGATGGGAAGATATGAAAGACGAAAATAGTGTTCCAACTCTTCACCACCCAGCTGTAGCAAATGTCTGGGCGCAGAGTCACCCACACAATTCCTACTGCTCTGGACAGAGTCTACTGTATTCAAAGCATATGTAAATTTCAAAATTCCTACAGCTCTACCCTCCAAAGCATTTACTAGAAACAGTGTTGTCTCTGCCCAAGGCAGGGGGTTGAAACTGGATTATCTTTAAGGTCTCTTCCAACACAAACCATTCCATGATTCTCTGATTCTATTCTGGCACAGCTCAGATTTTTTGTTTTGTTTGGTTGTTGTTGTGTGGGTGGGTTTTGTTGTTGTTGTTTTTCTTTTGTTGCTTTTGGTTTTGTTTTAGTGCATTGGGAGTTTGATCCTTACAAAGGTTTTGGTAAGACTGAGTTATTCTGACGGCTCAAGAACTAAGGGCAGAAAAGGAATGTGAGTTTAAGGTGAGTGTAACACATGAGTTGCATATAACACTTTGCTAGTGTTTCAAATGCCTGCTAGTTCTGAGGATAAGGATTTCTTGGTCTGTGGTCAAACCTCAGCAGTTTGACAAGGTTTAAGAAATCAAAGCATGATGACAGCTTCCTTGTCCCCAAATGGTCAAATGGACAGCACAGCCACACTGGGCATCACAGACTACAAGCTGACTGAGGAAAGCAATATTCTCTCTTTAGACAGAACTCTTCCGCTTCATGTTGATTGGCCACATAACTAATTAAAAGAAATAATGATCAACATAATACACAAAACATATCTGTCACACTGCAAGATTAGACCAGTTGAAAAATAGAGCAACATGGCTTTTTTTATCTCATATAGCACTCGAGTCAAGTGGCAGCACTCTTAGATATAATTAGAAGTTTTCAGTTTTATTCAACTGTTACAAACAAACAGCATGAGACTTCACAGGAGCAATTTCATGGGAAGGGCCAAAGGAAAGTAATAAGCAAAAGAAAACAAAACACTTTCAAGAACACAATCTCCCAGTATGGCAACCTCCTGGGCACACTGAATAAGGAAAGGCTTTGTTTCAGACAAAGATCAGGGGTTTGTTTTCTTTAAAAATCTGTCTAAAATGGCTTTTTCCAAAACATCATCTAATAGGTCATTACCAACACATACAGATGAAATCTATACTCTCAGCCGTGGTGCACATTCCTCAGCTGCTAATACCAGCTAAGGCAGCTGCTCACACAGGAGGCCCCTATTTGCAACCCTTACACTAGTAAGGGTCCTAGACTTGAATAAGTTGCCAAATTCTTATGTTCAGATTTCTAGACCAAAGTCCTATTCACAGCTAGTTGAGTGGAAACATTTCTTTAGCTACATTGTCAGACTACTCTGCCATTGGATGGACATACTTCACTCTTTTGTAAGAGGAACTGCATCCATGAAATACGGAGGACAAGAGGGACAGAAGTCAGCTTTTCAGTCACATCACCCACATTCACCTCCTTCTTCAGAAGATCTGACGACATCCTACACAGCACATGGAGAGACTCTGAGTCACTGCTTTCTATAGCAAATCCTTCCCATCAGCTGCAGACCACCACAGACAGATCTAGTCCCCACTCCACAGCCATGTGACCGCCGGCTTCCTTGTCCACAAAAAGTAACATCACTGTTGCAAAATAAAAGCTTTTATGGCTCAGCATTTCTGGGCATCAGAGCATAAGGTGAACAGACACAGGCAATAGGGAGGACCTTTCCTACAACCCATGCATATTTGATCAAGGGTACACACAGCTTACACAGCTACCTGGAAGTATACTATTTCTAACACTTCAAGTTATTGTTCAGATTTCACGTTGTTTCCTAAAATGAGTTGGAATTCTTTCACCTTTGTTTTGAGCCTCCAATCACACTTCCTCCCATAGCCCCACAGATGTACATTTTTCTTAGCTAAATTTGCACAGTTTACCAGGTTTACTTCACTGACCAATAGTGGATGAGTGCTCACCTGCAGATATGCATAATGCATTTTTCCCTGTTTCAGACACAGGAGAATAATAGCTTATGAAAAAGTTCTAGCAGGAGCATTCCCAAACAAGCTTGTTTTGTGCCTCATATATGAAAACTCTCATATCTTTCCACAGATTCCCAACATGCTTTTAACTTTGCAAAATACTACGATAGCTCCATATGTGACTCAGGTCCCTCACTGCACTGTGACACGCTACCAAGCGCTTTTATACTGCAAGTGCCTTTCTCTGCACAGAAAACAAATCTTGCTTGTTGTAATTCTCTGAGAGTATAATTTCTCCCCATGCAGAAAAACTATGTACCACTTTTTGGTAGTTTGTGTGGCCAGTTTTGTTTTCTGTTGCAGTCTCCATGGAAGGGCTTCCTCCTACCTTTCGGTATTTCCTCTGTGTACTGGTTTTGCCTGGGATAGAGTTAAATTTCTTCATAGTAGCCTGTGTGGGGCTCTGTTTTGGATCTGTGCTGGAAACGGGGTTGGAAATACAGAGATGCTTTTATTATGGTAGAATAGGGCTTACACAGCATCAAAGCAACCTTTCTGCTTTCTCACGCCATCCCACAAGTGAATGGGTTGGGGGTGCACAAGTAACTGGGAGGGAGCAGAACCAAGACAGCTGACTCCTACTGATCAAAGGGATATTCCATATCATATGGCATCATGCTGGCAATAAAAGTTGGGCATAAGAAGAAGGAAGGCAGGGACATTTGGAGTGATGGCATTTGTCTTCCCAAGTCACCATAATGTGTGATGGGGCCCTGCTCTCCTGGAGATGGTTGAACACCTGCCTGCCCATGGGAAGTGGTGAATGTATTCCTTGTTTTGCTTGGCTTGCATTTGCAGCTTTTGCCTTACTTCTTAAACTGTCTCTATCTTAACCCATGAGTTTTCTCACTTTTACACTCATGATTCTCTTCTGAGTCCCACTGTGGGGGAGTGACTGAACATTTGCTGGTGCTTAATTGCTGACCAGAGTCAAACCACAACACTCTGGATTATCATTCCAAACAACAACAATAACCAACTTTGGAAAAATTTTCTCAGCAGCTCAGTTGTACCCTACTAATTGCAGTGCTTTCTGCTGCACAGGTGGGAGTGGGAGAAGTAAGAGGTTAATTCAGGAATGAACCCAACCATGGCAGAGGAACCTCCTTAATGCCCAGTAGACACTTGTCATGCAGCAAACATGAAAAAGTTCTCTATTTCAAAGAAAAAAGAAGAGTGGGGGAAGATTTTAGGTTTTCAAGATACCTGTCTAACTTTAAATACCTTTAAATCAAGGGTCTTGTGGCTTCCTGAAACAGGAGACCCTGAGCTACATCTTTAACAGACTTTTTCAGAATGTCCTCATGCAATAAATTCTGCCTGTATACTCTAAGTGATACAGGGAAGCATTATCTTTATTGCTGTTTACAGCCTTTCATTTTCTGTCACAGGGACTTCTACTCCTGTTAAACCTCTCTCCCAACACAAAAATATTTAGCTTGCCTTCAGTGTGCTCTCTCCTGGCTTTTTAGGCTTCACTTTTGTTCCCCTCTTTCAACTCCTCTATGTTACCCACATGTTTTTTTTCAGTCATTATTCCTCTTTAGCTCTGCCCATAATTAAAGGTGAACACTGTCTTAACAGGTCTCAAATGTGGACTTTCTAGTGGCAACCCATTTTCCACTATCACATCCTACTTTGATCATAGGAATCCTTTCCAAAACAATACTATACAGGGTTAGCTGTATTTCCAAAACAGGTACCCGTGTAACAGGCACATGTACCTGTAGGATTAGTATTGCAATATTTTATTGCTACAGCATCATCTCTCCCGAGCATTGGAACTATTGTAACAGGATCAACACTTGAGGCAACTCAACACAGAAGATGGAAGTGAATAATACTCCTTTTCAGAGAATTTGCTCCCACCTTGCAATCCTCTAGGAACAGAACCAACCAGCTGTGTTACAGCTTGGCCAGACGTCCTTCCAGCAGTGCCTGCACACTCTTCCCTGGGATTCTGGGGGCAGCTGCCTTCAGGACCTCCCTGCTCCAGGGTCACTGCTGCCACTTTGGCAAGAAAGGACATGAGAGGAGGGGCAACCTGACAGGAAGTCAAGGAAAAGCCTCAATTCACACAATTTCTCTAAATTGAATAATCTCAAATTTGCTGCTTGAACAAAAAAAGCAACAAGTCAAGTCCTCTGACCTCCTCCTTGCCAGAGCTCTTCACTACAGAGGGTTCAGTATTTGACTCCAAGACTAGGCACACTTATTTGGAGTTCTTCAACAAACAGATAAGACACGAACAAAGTATCTTCCTCCCTTCCCCCTCATTTCCCATGGAAACAGAAAGCAGGCTGAGCTGGTGAGGGAAACACTTCCTTCTCCCCAGACGATGGCCATCGGGAGCATGGCAGCTTTGTGGAGAACTAATGTGCTCAGGTTGCATTTTGCCTTTCACACGAGAGGGTGCTGCCCTCTGTCCCCACAGCAGTGTGCTGTCCATGCTCACACTGGCACAGGCCACGGCATGCTCCACTCTTATCATGGGGGCTTTCTGCTTCTGCCCCTCAACAGCATTTCTAGCAGTTCACACTGGCACTCCCACACAAGTCCATCCTCTTATTTCCTTAGCACAAAGAGAAAAAGATGTACCTCAAGGGGGAAAAAAGATCTCCAGATCATTCACTTCAGGTAGAAGCTGCAGCTTTTATTAGAGACAACTGTATCCCTGACCCACGTAAACCAGCCACGCCAGCAGGACCAGCAGCAGCAGCTGTCACATATTAGCTGATAACACAATCCCAAAGCAAACTTTTGGACTGCAAAGCCCTGAAGAACCATGTGCAGTGTGCATTAAATTGCTCCATGCCCATGTTTATACACACACACCTGAAAGGATTATGTTCATTCTCTGTTTCCATTTACACGCTCTTACTCTCAGATTTCTAAATTATGCTGTGCAGCAAGAACTAGAAACTTACTGCTGGCTATGAGGGTTTCTTCTTCTCTTGATTCCAGCGCTTTTTCAAAGACAGATGAGCCAAGTTACCAAAATAGAGCCTTCTCCCCTCTACGAAAGCACTTCACAGAACTAGCTTGTGATTTAGGAATCAGACACATTTCTAAAACCAAGCAAGAATGGAATTACAGCTAATCACATTACCCTATAACTTTTTTCCCCTCTAAAAGCAGGATTAAAGGCAGATATAGGGAACTTCCCACGTTCCCACACACCAGCTGCATTCTTCCAGACTCAGCTTGCTGAACAGCTAATAGAATTACCATCCCCAGACCTAGGATTTTCAGGGATTACCCTGGAGAGGTTGTCAAAGGAACTAACTGGACTGTAGTTCCTGGCTTTGCACTACCAGAAAGGGATAGAAAGACCTCAAAATGACATCGAGAAGTACCCTAGAGGGAGTCACAGCCTGAAGACGTTGCCATCTAGATTTTGTAAGGGTTATGGAGACACTAATCTTAAAGCTTATTGAGAAGAACAACAAAATTAACTGAAAGCCCAGGTCTGGAGATGTGATTAATGTGAGGAGTGACAAGGTAAGAGAGAGGGAATTGCTCTCCAAGACTGATGCTGATGTTTGTTTGAAGAGATCAGTGTTCGTTTTAATGCCTTATCAATTCCTGCATTATGGTTGAGAGCATGTATGGCTAAGTTCTAATCTTCAAATTACTCATGAAAATAGCTGAAAAACAATTTATTTTTTTTTGTTCAAAGGAGAAGACGAAGAAAATTTTCTGTTTACATTCTTCAAAATGTAAAGTCACTCAAACCAAACATACAGAAAACTTTGACCTTTGTCATGACAGAAGCAGCAATAATCACTGAGGTTAGCTTTATGACTATTGTTTTCCATTTCCAAATACCAAAATCTAAAGCCATACTCCATCCCCCATGGCACCACAAATACAATGCAAGGTTTAATTGTAAAGGATAAACACTGCAAGTTTGAACTTAGGAAATTAGAAGTCTCTTTTTTCACCATTAATTTTCAAGAATTTGAACTTTCTCAGTCAAGATACCTACAAAGAAGGTCAGCAAAGAGAAACAAAAACTAGTTGAGATTAATTAGCTTCAATTCCAAATTTTAGCATTCATTCATGAAACAAAGATTCTTGATACAAATTCAGAAGAAAAAGCACTTTCTTCAAAATGAGGTTTTAAAACACAGAACCAGCAATGTAAGGACCCTTGCTTTACTGCCCAGGCTTCTGCAAAGCATCACGTACTGCTGAACAAATAAAAACCCCAAGACCCTCACTCAGCCTGCCAAGGCACTTGGAGCTATGGAATTAACAGCGGGAGGGATGCAATGGGACAGGGGAAGAGGCACTAAGCTCTCCCCAGCGGCCACTGAAGCCAAGGGAGGAGCAGAGCTCTTCAGCTGCTTCATGGGCCTAGTTAGCAAGGCAGGGACAGGGGTTTAACACGGGGCTCCCTGCCTTTGAAACTGAACACCCAGTGCAACCCTGAACCTGCTGAAGAAGGACCCTGCTCTCAAGGGTTTAAAATGGTTGGGCCTGAATCAATTTAAGGAGTGCTCTTCCCAACCAGAAAGAAAAAGGTTGCTGCCGATTTTTAAGTTTCACAGCTTCTTGCCCTCTCCTCCCCAAACAGGCAGCAGAGACAATGAAACAAAAAGAAAAGGTACATAACCAACAACTAAATAACAACTTCCCTCAAGAGACAAGGGGAATAATAATAATAATTTTAAAAAATATTAGTGGCACTTAGTTGGGGGGCAGGGAAAATATTGCCCAAACCCACCTTTCACTCAGACTGTTTCAAAACCTAACAAAACCCATGGGTTTGCATGGTGACCTGCCACATCTGGAAAATACAGGGATCCCTGATGAACAGCAAGTAACTTGTCTCTTCACAAGACTTCTGCACAAAATGGAGCACTGCTAAAGTTATAAGAGCTGGAGATGTGTCCTCAGTCCCACCTCCAATGTAAAACTCCACCAGGGACCAGATTGTTAGTTATGACTGACAGGTATTTTACAGCATTACAAACATGCACTACGCATCATCTGTTTCTGAGGAGGTCTCTAACACATACCTAAAGATAGAAAAATCATACTTGGCCTGAATGAATCAATGTTAGCAGGGAAAAAAAAAAAGGGATCTGCTGCAGAACTTGGCTGGAGATGGATCTTTTTTGCTCCTTGCAGAGAGTTTGGAAAGCAGAAATTATCATAACAGGACACAAAGGACAGAGAAATAAATCAGGGAAATCCAGAAGGGCTCACAGTGGGAAGCAGAGAGGAGGAAAGGACTCACTTCTTGTACCTTTATGCAATGGAGTAGATACACAGAGAGGATGGTACAAAAGTCACTTAGATACGGGACCAGCAGATGAAATAAAAGAAGAAAATAACTGCAAAAAATTTGGAAACGGAGCTGTGCCTACAAAGGGACAATCTCACAGTCCTCTAATGCCAGTCCAAGGACATTTTGCCGCAGGATTTCTGGAGCAGTGGTACGCAGGATACCAGATGCAATTAAAGCTCAGTATTTCTCCTCTCATTGTAGCAGGATACCACCATGGAAAGCATAAAGGCAATGGCACATGGTCTTCTACTCTTCCTCCCCCACCCTTTCCTCCTGAAATCAGGCAAGGCTGGCTGTCTCAAATCACAGTTTCTGTGTCATTATTGTTGCCTGCAAAAGAGCCTGAACAGCATCAAAACAATCAGTCAAGATCGACTACACCTTAGAGCAGCACTTTAGAAAGAAGAAAGAAGGAGGGGAAAAAAAAAATAGAAATGGTTATTCACCTTTAAGCGACAGTCACCACCTGGACCTCAGACCTGCTTTCTAAGAGGGAAAAGTGCAGAGCCTACAGGATCTGACATCATTCACAGAGTTGAAAACAAGCTGGCACTATGACAAGTGACAGCGATGGACAGACAGATCTCCCCACACCAGAAGAGGGAGAGACTGACATGATTTTGGGGGACCAGACCCATTCAACTCCTGCTTGTCTTGGAGATGGTGCATTTAGGTCCTCATTTGGGCCACACGAGATTTTCAGTTCTATCAAGCTGGAGGTTCTCAGTGGACACACCACTGCCCATAGCCCTCTACCTCAAGCAGCTCTAGATTCCCTCAGTAGATTCTCTCCCCCTTAAGCCCCACAGTGTTGAAAGCCTCACTGTACTGATCCCAAACAATGAGCGAAGCTCTAGATTTGCCACCCTACTTCATGCCAGAAAGTTGCCTGCTGGCCACAGCTCCCTAAAACCTCTTCTTATTTAAGTTTCTTTCTTAGATAGGTGTGATTGCTAAGCTATGTACAGGGTCCATATTTTGACATTCCTCAATTATGCACTGACCACATACCTTCCTGCACTATCTACTGTACTTGCTAATGCTGACTGCCTCAGCTTGGTGTTTTGTCCTTCCCCCACTCAGACTCCAGCAATTAAACCATGCTGTGATAAGAATCACAGACACCCCTTTGGCTGGCTTTACCCTAGCATTGCTTTCCCCAATGAAATACTGTGTGTAGTATTTATTTGGAGAATGTTGAATTCTTCAGACAAACACTTGCCTTACATACAGTATTTGGAGGAGGTATCATACCTGCCTCCAGCCATTTTATGAGCTTCACCTACTGAACAGCTCATGCAGCATCAACCACTTAGCAACCATGGCACTTATAACCCCAAGTACAGCTGGCAGCATCTACTAGACAGTAAATGTGCTGCTGGATGAGGGAGACAGTGAAGAAGGCAAAAGGCTTTAGTGGACCTGCTGGCCGTCTCCTACTTGCTGGACCCTCTGTAATTACCACGCAATGAAACTTCCACCCCATGTCAGTTGGATTTCAGGGGTGGAGTGGCTCAGCACAAGCTGGGAGTTCTCTCACTAACTCCGCTCACTGTTTTGTGCCCTAAGCACTTGAAACTGTCACCTAGTCCACCTGACCTCTGATCAGGAAACCACTCTGGATAACACGTGTACTATATAGCTGGAGATCCCAAACATACCCCCCAAGTAAATGTGACTGGCCAAGTGGGAACCAATTCTTTGAAGTCACCTTTCTCTTTCTTTTTAAGAAGAAGGAAGAAAAAAATCATTTGAGACAACAAAAGGCACAGTTAAGGTGCTGCTGTCCAATAGGACCTCTTGCATTTTAGCAAGTTCGGTCAGAACAGAAATCCAAAGGGAAGTGGATAAAGATTCAGGGTAGATGTAGTTCAGGAGCCTCTATCTCGCTTGCAAATGCTGCTCCATCACAGACATAGCACCTACTCCAGCCACATGCCACAGCAAAGCAGCTATGTCTGCTCTGCCTACATTATCTCCCAGCACTCATTAACAGCACTCCCCCACTCCAAGTCTTATTTGGGATTCAGCTCACAAAGCTGACTTAACCCATCCTTAAACCCACAAACCATATTTCTTTCTGAAGTGGCACACAGATCCCATCACAGGAATGACCTGTGCTTTGCAGCACTGCTTCCTTTCAAGGTCAAACTGAGCATGTTTCATTTGATCACATTCACAGGCTCAAAGCAGTTCACCCCGAGAGGCACAGCCCTGTCAGTTCACTTCATGCTGTGAGGATAACTGTGCCAAGCCATTCCCACTTACACCTATCCCAAGTGATGCAGCTGCAACACAGACAAATGAACAATGCTGGAGTGTTTGCAGGTAACATCTGCTGACTGCCACCTGTGCCAAGGCAGAAGGGTCCAAAGGAAGGCTACCTGGGAGGACAGAGTCAAGCTCTGGTGTCAGATGCTAGGACCATGCTCAAGCAAGCCCTTCTGAAACATGTGAGATAGCACTAGTCTTAAGTCTCTGAGGGACTAGCAACATGATACAGCTTTGAGGGATGAATTTCATACGTGTCCCATTGGGAATCACATTTGTGCAATTTTTAATACCTAAATTTTTAATTCAATACTTTTAAATTTAATACTTAGATAGTATTAAAAATACCTGAGCATGATTTACATTTTTATCCTCTATTTTTTGCCTTTTGCCCCTGTAAGTTCTAAGAAATCAGAGGCCACACAAGAAAAGCCAAGAACACAACAGCAGGAAAAACAACTGTGTCATCAAAACACAGAACCTAAAACTTGAGATTCATTCTGCACATTTGTATCAAATCTCTTGCCAAAACTTGTCCTCACTGCTGCATTTTTTTCACTTGGAAGAACCAGTACATTTACACATATGTACATTTTTCTCCAAGGTTATTTTGAAATTATTATTTGCAGTGTACTTGGCAGATTAGAGGCATTACATAAATATTAGATGCTACAGCATAAGATCTTACACAAGGAAAGGGATTTCTGAAGCTCTTAAAATTATCATGAGGTTTCTGTAGGCTGTTTTATATGAACCCAGGCTTAAACAAGAGCCAGGCAATATACATTAAAGTTAACATTATAATATGCATAGAAGAATAATTCATTCACAGAGGAAGACTGTTCAGTTGTCTCTAGCTACATGTATGGGACTTGAGTTTTTAGTTCATTCATCAGGTCCTACCTATTCTTACGTTCTGAACTACAAAAAGAATAAAAGAAAGTATTTTCATCTAGACAAAGAGAATTGCAAACAATTTTTTTACTAGGTTTAAAAGGAAAGTAATTCATTATTTCTGTGTACATAACCTGACAACCAAACATAAGATTTAAAAAAAAAAAAAATTCCTTTTTCCCTGAGTCTCGTCCTCCTGAAATTTGTACCAAACAGAACACACACAAGAAATGTGTTTACCAATGGGGTATGAGTCATCCTCCCAGGGGAGGGTTAAAAAGACTCACTTCCAATTCAAAGGAGCAGGACTGTGGGGTTGTTATCTTCTATTAATAAGAACCAATGGGGATTAGAATAAGCAATCAGCTGCAAGCCCTATGCCATCCTCCTCCAACATCAAAATATTCAACTCGGGACAAGCATTTTCTGTGTTTTGCCTTACCTCAGCTCACAAATGTGCTAAGCTTTCACCTGCCTCATAACATTATTAAAATGCTTAGCATTTGAATAAATAGTTTGGTCTAGACATAACATGAAAGGTAGAAGAATACTTCTGTGTTATCTTAATTCACTAAAGTATTTACGATCACTGAGAAATGCTGGAAAATATTTTAATAAAAACCTCCAGATAATTCTCAGGTGCATTAATTTGCTACAAACTAAGTAACATAGCACAAGAAAACACGATGCAATATCATCAACCTTACAAAAATCCAGTACTTTGAGAAGGAAAAAAAAATTCCATGAATTGCCCCCCTCTTCATTTTGAACTGTAACAACTTGCTGCTGTAATTGTGCTGTAGAAGGACACGATCATCATACTTCACCTACAACTCTGCATTCATTATGGGTCAGTAGCCACCAACACCATAGAGAAAATGTAATTTCTACTGCAGGCCTGCAGAGCAGAGAAACCGCAGTATCTCTGAAATGCAACATTATGGAAAAACAGCCTGGACTTTGTCTCATCAAACAAAAGGCACTGCTGGGATAATAAACTGATTTTTTTTAAGCCAAGAAACACACATACCAGTAAAGTCAAGTTTCTGGAAACCTATTAATTTGGAACTGCAAAGGTATCTGAAGTGCCACTTAGAATTTTTAAAAAATAAAATAAAAAGGCAGGCAAAATTGCCTTTTGCATGAGGGCCCAGACAACATGCAATTGAATCTTTCCCCCCGTCCCGGAAATGTATTTGATAGTACCTTCTGAAGTCCTCCAAAGAGATGGCAGAAAGGCACGAGCAAAGAGAGGAACACATGACACAGAAACAACCAGCTATGGTCCCATCCCCAGGATTCATACAGTTTAGAAAAGCAATTATAGCACTGGATTCTGGACTGTAGGAATATACATTCAAAATGGATGGAAAATGACTAAGCTTGTTTTACTACCACAAAATGCTACTCAGCTGCAGTTTCTCTGCAACTCCAACAGCAGGCTAGTTCTTTGTCATTTGCAAATGTAGCATTTATTTTATCATGCCATATGTAGTCAAGGGAATTCAACTAGGAGAGGAAGGTTCTGCTCCACCCTGTTCATCCTCTACCTTTGCAGAGGGAATAAGATAAAGCAAAAGAGGAAAAGGTGAAAAATAATGTTCTGGGTAGAGTTTAGCTGCAGTGAATATCATCTGGGTCATTTCACATTACATTCTCTCTGCTACTGCCTTTACTTTGCCAGTTAGTTTCAGAGTTGAACACTGGGGCTGCTTATCAGCAGTGCTGCAGGGAAGAGATCATAACACACTGAAAACAGTACAGGAAGGGACCAAAGAAGAAACTTCCCTCCCAGTAACAGGGCAATCCAGGCAGAAGCTCAAAAACCAGCTCGTGGCTCCGACAGGGAAAGCTCTAAAGGAGATCCCAGTGGCCTTGGAAGTGCAGCTGCTTGCAGACGAGGGGTTGGGGGGGGACACGTGTAAAGTGTGAGGCAGGATACCTCCCACCCTCCCTTATTCAAATAAATCACTTAACTTTTCAGAGAGCAGCAAATCTCCTTACTCCTCTGGATTAAAGGCAGACTTAAAAGAACGTTTGTTAACAGACTACCCTCTCCCAGGGCCATTCCTGATGCATGCCAGCTAACCACATGCAGAAAACTATGTTAAGGATGCCCTTGATTAAAAAATGAAAAGTTTATTTCTCAATAAAACAATACCTTTAAAGACTAAAAGCTTATCGGATGTGGGATACAATTTTAATTTTGCTTCTGTGGAGCTTGACGAACATTAGACAAGTGTTTGTGGTATAAGAATATCTCTTTGAAACATGGCCTTTTGCCATCCTGTATGAGGTGAAATGAAATTCAAGGTCTCAGGGCTCTCATGCAAGGAAGAGACAGCAGGACAGTGACTTCAGAGGACGACTTTTAGGCTGCTTACTGACTAAGGAGAGCTGAGTCCCTGTGGGATTCCTACTAAAATGTCAGGAAGCAATGATATTTTATTCCAGCACTAAGTATATTTCTGAAGATTTCATTTGCCTGCCTACATGTTTTTCGTAATGATCACACCATTAAAAGAGGGAAAGTTAATAATAAAAAATAAAGACTAGTTTACATATCACTACATAATATCATAGAACTAAGTAGGTAATTTAAAAAATAAGTTAAAATATATGACATGAACAAGCAATACTGCAAAAATACCTGTTACAAAAAATGTTCGGTACAAGAAGAAAGTGGAGTGGAGGAGAAATGCTTGTTCCAGGGGAATAAGTCAGATGAACAGGCCCATACCACACTGATGTTAGGGAAAAGAAACAATCAGCAGGGTGAGCTACTTTGTCAAGATGTTGTTTAGTAAGAAATACTAATCCTCAGGAATCAAAGAAACAAGAGGAATCCCCTAAAAAATGCATATTTTGTAGATACAAACGGCTTCAGTCTGGCATGGGAATGAGGTCTAACCCCAAAATGCCTTCTCCAGCTTGAATGAAAAACCAGCATGACAACATAAGGGATTCCAGTATCATCTGTAATCTGACATGTTTTACAACTACAGAACATGAACACTACAAATGCTTTCCTAAAGCTCAGCCTCCAGGTGACCTATTCTCAGAGCCGCAATTTCTTCCTAAAGATAGTGAGACAGATGCTGGTGCCGGGTGTGGAACATAAATCCACTGACTCAAACCCTGCTGTGCAATGGCTGACGACATCAGGGCAGACAGAGTACAGGTGGCACATACTCTCCTTACACCTTCTGAGCCAAATCACCACCTTCCAAGTCAACAACAAACCTCTCATTAGTTCCAGGAAGTAAAAATCCCTGTGCCCATAGGCATCCCAACCAACAAAACACTGAAATCACTTTTGCTGACTTGCTAAAACATGAAAACCCAGAAAAGGCTCAGGGAAGCAGCACCTCGGCACACTGCAGGTATGGTACATCTTCTCTTATGTCTTTCAAAGCAAACTAGCAAAATGTGAGTTAAATAGCTGACCTTTGTGTTACATCACAAGCTGCTTGTGAGGACACTAAACTTCCTCCTAACATTCTTGTAAGCGCTCACTTGTATTGTAACAAAAGGCAAACAATTGTTCTGATAGTTCCCTTAATACAGATGGTAACAAAATGCTAAATAATAGCATGAAAGTACTTTATTCCCTGCTTTCCCCAACCCAACAAACTTCAAAATATGTAAAATGGTAATTTCATCTTCCTGGGGCTTTCCCCATTTCTTTTCTCTATGTAACTCAAACCTGTTTCAAAAGAAAAACATAGTTTCAAAACATATCTCCCAGCAAGTCTTGCAATTCGTTTCAGAAAGCGTGGTAATAGCTCAGTATGAGTAAAACAACAACAACAAAAGGTCATATTTGGCAAAATCTGAGTTTGTCCATATTTTCTTCTATTTCTTCATTCTTTAATGATTTGCCCTTGGCAAACAATGTAATTTTGGTGGCACTGCTTTCCTCAGCTTCTCTACGGAGAGCACTTTGGGGCTCACTGTAACCAGAAGATCTCAATTTTGGAACATCATATACACACTTCTGGAAAGAGGGTAGGAACACATTCACTAGTTCTCTCCAACAATTACCACCTTTCTCTTAGATCTGCTCCACCAGCACTAGAACCAGTAACTGTAACGGAAAGGGATGAGACAAAAAAACCGAAACCAACCAACCAACCAAAAACAAACAAACCCAACAAAAAAGCTACAGAGACAAAGCAAAAGGACAACTTCTTTTCATATAGATACCAACAGGAACTGAAAAAGCTAGTGACTTTTTTACACCTCCCAATTAACCAAGCTGCTCAAAGCTCAAGAGGGAAGAGCAACAAGTATATGAAAACAATCCTGGTATGTTCTGCTTTCATGACCACCAGAGTCATTTACTTTATCTTCAAACACTCTCTCTCATCAGGTTTCATCAACAGGGTCAATGAAAGATTCACCTTCCAGCATCCACATTTTTCTGCCCCAACCATCTCAGGTGAAGCTCATGGGATGCGCACACCTGGGTGCCAGAGAACCTTCCTTCCACTTTGTCACCAACTTGCAATTACAGTTACTGTCTTAAAGCCACAGAACTTCACCTAAGCTGAAAACACCAGCATGTACTTATTTTGGTAAAGAAGCACTTTTAAAGGGACTACTATAGTGGCAGAACAATTAGAGCTTACTTTTAAATATTTAAGCTTACAGTTCATGGGGAATTTGCTCAGTAACCTGTTCAATTCTTTATTAATCTGAGGAGAACAATCCTATTTAAAATTCTTTAAATTGCTCATTAAAATCTCTCTTTAAATCTCCCCTTTCAGCATCCCCAACGATGTAACCACCTTTTAAACAGCGCTAGTGATTGCTCATTAACAATGTGCAGCCTTCACAGTAGTTTTGGCAATAGTTTTTTAGGGAATTCATGTATGCCTGAAGAGACTATACAAAACAACTTGGAGTCTTGATGGGCTAATTTAGTAACTTCAGTAATGTCGGAGTTGGTAGCAACACGGATGGCCAGACATGCTCAAGACTTAGAAGCAGTAAGAGAAAGAAACCAAACACAGAAAGAACAAACAGAAAGAAACCAAATACTGGATCCTACACCCAGTATCCTCAAGAAAAACAACATGCCTACCGATAAAGGCATCAAGTGCAAGGACATGCTTTGCCTCTGCAACTACTCCCGCTGCCAGCTGGATGCATCCAAAGGAACACTGCCTCTTGCCTGGCTGGCAAGGCTACAACCAGGTCCTGGTCAGACACCCTCTAAAGTAAATACCATTTCATGAGTGAGTCAGGGCAACAAACCATTTGGAAAGCCCAGTTTGGGGGCTAGCCAATGGATTTTTTGTTCTTTCAGTTTGGAGCCTGTGGTCCTCAAGCATCTCCCCAAACTGGAAAGCACTTTGAGAGATATGCAACCAGTCGTATCAGCGAGCACAACAGCTGTCGGGTCCACAGGAAGGAGTTCCGAGCCCCACACATTTCACCATTCATGGGCAGCGGGAAGTGTTTACACATGCACAAACCAAACCGGGTTTCCTACCAAATGCCCTTTTTATTCCAGGGTCAAGGACCGAGACTGCTGTTCACAGGCGGGTGCCCCATCCTTGGCCCCTGCGGCCCCGGAGCCGTCACTACGGGTAGGGGAGCCCGGTGCTGCCCCTGGCCATCCTTCGCCA